>JAJIBD010028218.1:0-48822 GCA_021461705.1 Cryptotis parvus
TTCATTTGTGATTATACACGTCAGACCCACAGCTCCATAAGCATGCGGCCACAGAGGAGCCACGCAACAGTCTTAGATGGTACTGGATGTTAGGATCGGGTCCTTCCCAGGATCTTTCACATTTATACACTGTATTCAGTTATAGGAAGGTTCTAGCCGTCACCCTTCATCCCAGCGAACCTAGAGGAAGCCAGAGGAACCCCCCCAAACCATGAGGTAGTCAATCATCCTCAACAACCAGACTCCACAGCTCCTCAGAGTTCCACCCAAGAGAAAACCTGATCTTTCCCTGTTGAGTTTCAACAGAAAATGCTCGAGATGAGAGCCTTCTACTGAGAGTATACCACCTACATGGCAGAACCTGGCAAGCTACCCATTTTTTTTTGACATGCCAAAAACCAGCAACAATTATGGACCTCATTCCCATGACCTGAAGGAATGGTTTGAGGTTCTTCCTGTCCCTGGAGCAAGCAGTTGCCCTTGGGCTAAACTTGCCTTTATAGGATGTATGGGGATGTTACTGGTGTCCGCTGGAGCAAACAATGAACAACGGGGAGACAAGTGACATTAAACATGTATAAAATATTCATTTATTTATTTACTTATTTATTCATTCATTTATTTGTTTATTTACTTGTTTATTTGCTTTTTTGGGTCACACTCGACAATATTCAGGGGGTTACTCCTGGCACTCTGCTCAGGAATTACTACTGGCGGTGCTCGGGCAGACCATATAGGATGCTGGGGATCAAACATGAGTCGCTCTGTGTGCAAGGCACAAGCCCTTCCTGTTGTGCTATCGCTCGGTCCCAAAACATGTATAAAATATTTAAAACCATAGAGCAACAAGAAAACCTAAAGAGATTTTACCAAACACTTAAAAAATTATATAATTTAGTTCATGCAAAATGGCATTATTTTGAAAGGATGTAACAGGGTTCTTATGGTAGAATATAGAAGTTTAAAACTGTGATGCATATAGACAATGCAATAGTACTCAGATACAAGAAAAGAAGGGAGAATCATGTGATTTATTACTACTGTAAATGGGTGGAACTGGAGGTTATTATGCAGAGTGAATTCATCCAAAAGGAGAGGGAATGATGCAATATTATGTCAATTGCATGTGTGATATATGGGAGCTCAATAAGAAAATAGCAAATGGACAAAGCTAATGCAATTTGAGAACTGGTTTGCAGACTGAGTTTCTTACAGTGGTGAGATGGGTGGCGTGAGACACTTTTGGAGTGGAACACTCTGGTGGCAGTGTAGTGTTGAAAAATAGTATTCACAAAACTCTATCATTTATAGTATTGTAAGCTGCAGCAAGAAAATTTATTTTAAAAGCTATTTTATTTTATGAGGGAGAGCTATGCAGATATCATGATAATACAATATTCCATGTACATGTATTATATTTTGTATTATAATTAGAGGCAACAATCTTAATATTTTAACTTCTTAAATTATATAAATATGTACAAAACACGATTACTTCTCTAACAAGTACCCTTAGAATACTGTTTTTTTTTCCAGTGGCCTTCAGATTTTATTGACTTTGGCTCTGGAACAGAATGAGTATGCTTAAATTTGGATAGAACCCAAACTTTAACCTTAGATCAGAATATGTTATGCTTTTGGACAAGGTCCTTCCGATCCCCTTTGCCTGGTATTTTTTTATAAGTGTTTTATTATACCACCGTGAAATATCCAATTACAAAGATGCTCATATTTGGGTTTTGGTCATACAGTGTTCCAGCACCCATCCCTCCACCAGTGCCCATCTCCCACCACCAATGTCCCTGGTTCTCTCCTCCCCCAGTCCGCCTCCATGGCAGGTTCTTTATTTCTTTCACTTTCTCTCTATCTCTTTCTCATTTCCTTCCCTTCCAGATTGCAGATTACAGAACATACATTAAAGGGTTGTCATGTGTATCTTTTGCCTGTATTTAATGCTCTGTTCTAGGTTGGTGTTAGTGCTTTCGACAATTGTTAGCACACTTCCATTTTCTGTCTTACCTAGCCTCTGACTCCCACACGTTTGTGATAATTTCCATCTTTGACAAGACCTTCTGATACATGTTTCACTTGACCTTGGATATTGGTATCATAATATATACATATATATTTATGTCATGCAATAAAATGCAATTGTTCTATATCTGTCTCTCTCCTTCTGGCTAATTTCAACATGATCTTCTCCATGTCCATCCATTTATAGGCAAATTTTATAACATAATTTTTCCTAACAGCTGCATAGTATTCCATTGTGTAGACATACCAAAGCTTCTTTATCCAGCCATCGATTTTTGGACACTCTGGTTGCTTCCAGATTCTGGCTATTGTGAATAATGCTGCTATGAACATAAAAGTAGGGATGGTGTTTCCGCTGTGTATTTTTGGCTTCCCAGAGTAGATTCCCAGGAGTGGTATGGCTGGGTCAAATGGGAGTTCAATTTCTAGTCTTTGGAGGAATGTCCATATTGTGTCTTGGAATAGTGTTTAATCCATTTGATAAATAAAGTTAGTAATGCCAATTATATCGTTTTGAGGTATACAAATGAGGAAACAACAGTCTTTCAAATAGTGTGTGACACATAATTACATAATGATGTTTGCTATTGCAATTGAAGTCTTTTCTGTTATTAAAGAATGGTTTGCTAGGGCCAGAGCTATATTCCACTGGGTAGGGCATTTGCCTTGCATACGGCCAGCCTGTGCTGGCCCAGGTCGATCTCTGGCATCCCATATGGTCCCCTGAGCACCGCAAGGAGTAATTCCTGAGTGCAGAGCCAGGGAGAAACCCCCTGAGCAATGCCGAGTGTGATGCAAAAAAGCAAAAAAAAAAAAAGAATGATTTGCTAAAAGGTTAAAGGATTCATTTGCCTAAAGTTAAGAAGAGAGGATCATAATTAGAGAAATAAACGAAAAATATGGAGGAAGGAAGGTGGAGGTCAAAGAATAAAGAGCATTGAAGTGTGAAAAGGCAGGTCAGGCTTAGAGAACAATGATTACCTCTCATACTGTAATTACTGCATTGGTGGTATATGGTGAGCATAACAGCCTTCAATATTGTATATATATGTCAAAATGGTAATACTCTCTAGAGTTTTATACAGATTCAATGCAACCCTATAAGGATACCCATGGCATTCTTCAAAAAAATTGACCAAACACTTCTGAAATTTGTATGGAATAACAAACCCCCCATGAATAGCTAAAATAATCATTCACTATCACTATCACTATCCTCCCGTTGATCATCTATTTGCTAGAGCTGGCACCAGTAATATCTCCATATGTCCTGTCTCATGGGCTATGATAGGCTGTTGCTGGATGGAGTTCTGAGGAGAGGGAAGTCCGGATGTGGAAAATGGAGGCCCGATGGAGTGGGGGGGTCATCTGGCTTGTTGTGTGTCTCTGCTGGGGTGGCGGGACAGGGCTAGAACCGGTCATCCCTCCCAGGCTCTGCGTGAGCGGCTCGGCAGAGGGAGAGCAAGTAGCAGCTCTGCCCCATGTCTGTAAGTCTCTGGTTCAGCTTACCTGGACTAGATTGGAAAAAAAATAACTGATGCAGGGTGGAACTTCGATGAGACGGGCTGTGATAGGCTGTCGCTGGGTGGAGTTCTGACGAGAGGGATGTCTGGATGTGGAAAATGGCGGCCCGATGGAGTGGGGGGGGGTTCATCTGGCTTGGTGTGTGGCTCTGTTGGGGTGGTGGGTCAGGGCTAGAACCGCCATTCCTCCCGGGCGCCTCGTGAGCGGCTGGGCACAGGGAGAGCAAGTAGCAGCTCTGCCCCATGTCTGTAAGTCTCTGGTTCAGCATACCTGACCTGGAGATCCCGTGGAGAGAGGTGAGTCTAGAGAGTCCTCGTTCAGACAGATGGAGGAGAGATCGCACGGCCTGAGTGGCGGTGGCTGTGGCTGTGGAGATGAAGCTGGTGCTGGAGACGCGAAGCACCTTGCAGATGCTGAGCCTGCCCCCCACCACGAAACATGGAGATTGGCACCGAGATCAGCAGCAATATCTGGGCTGCCATTAAGGGGAAATTGCAAGAATTTGGAGTGTACGTGGATGAAGAACTTCCTGATTACATTATGGTGATGGTAGCCAACAAGAAAAGTCTATTTAAATTAATCATTGGGACAAGAAAATGGGAGGCATCACCTTTCTGATCTCAAACTGTATTATAAAGCAGTAGTAATTAAAACAGCATGGTATTGGAATAATAACAGACCTGTGGACTATGGAAAAGAGTTCAGTATCCTGACACACATCCTAAAATACATGATCATGTAATCTTTGATAAAGGAGCAAAAAGTATGAAACAAAGCAAGGAAAGCCTCTTCAACAAATAGTGCTGGGAAAACTGGGCAGCTATGTGTAAAAAAATGAATTTGGACCTCTGTCTAATACGATGCACAAAAAGTCAGATCTAAATGTATTAAAGATTTCAATATCAGATTTGAATTCATAGACTATGTCTAAGAAAATATAGGAAAAATCATCCATGACATTGAAGATAAAGGCATCTTCAACGACAAAACACCAATAACAAAGCAACTAGGAGCAAAGAAATATATATAGGACTACATGAAGTTAAAAAGTTTCTTCACCTCAAAAGAAACAATGACCAAGATACAAAGACAACCCACAGAGTGGGAAAGAATATTCACCTAATACACTTCTGATAAGAGGTTAATCACTGTATCACTGTCTTCCCGTTCATCATTGATTTGCTCAGGCGGGCCCCAGTAACATCTCCATATGTCCTGTCTCATGCTAGTAGAGCCCAAGGCATCTTCTTGCTCCAGGAACATAAAGAACCTCAATCCATTCCGGAATGAGGTCTATAATTGTTACTGGTATTTGGCATATATATCAAATACAACACGGGTAGCTTGCCAGGCTCTGCCGTGCAGGTAGCATACTCTTGTAGACATCACTAAGTCCAGCATTTATTGGTGAACAGCGAGCCGCAAGTGGCTGTGTGAGCCGGGCTTGATATGCTGGTCTGCTGGGTGGAGTTCTGAAGAGAGAGAAGTCCGGATGTGGAAAATGGAGGCCCTCATGGAGTGGGGGTCGTCTGGCTTGTTGTGAGGCTCTGCTGGGGTGGTGGGCCAGGGCTAGAACCCACCATCCCTCCCCGGGGTGCCTCGTGAGCGGCTGGTCACAGGGGAAAGCCAGTAGCAGCTCTGCCCCATGTCTGCGGAGTCTCTGGACCGGCATACCTGAGCAGGATTTAAGAAAGACTGCTGCAGGGTGGAACTTCGATGAGCCGGGCGCTGATAGGCTAGTCTGCTGGGTGGAGGTCTGATGAGAGAGAAGTCTGGATGTGGAAAATGGAGGCTCTCATGGAGTGGGGGGGGGTCGTCTGGCTTGTTGCGAGGCTCTGCTGGGGTGGTGGGCCAGGGCTAGAACCCACCATCCCTCCCGGGCGCCTCGTGAGCAGCTGGTCACAGGGAGAGCCAGTAGCAGCTCTGCTGCAGGTCTGCGAAGTCTCTGGACCGGCATACCTGAGCCGGATTTAGAAAGAGTGCTGCAGGGTGGAACTTCGATGAGCCGGGCGCTGATAGGCTGGTCTGCTGGGTGGCAGTCTGACGAGAGAGAAGAGGTTAATATCCAGGATATATCAGTAACTGGTAGAACTTTAGAAGAAAATAGTCAAGCCAATCAAAAAATGGGGAGAAGAAATGAACAGAAACTTCCAAAAAGAAGAAATTCTCATAGCCGAAAGGCATATACAAAAATGCTCATCATCACTAATCATTGGAGTTGCAAATCAAAACAACAATGAGGTATCATCACACCACAGAGACTGGCACATATCCAAAGAGCAAGGACAATATGTGATGGTATGTATGTGGGGAGAAGGATATTCTCATCCATTGGAGGTGGGAATGTCGACTGGTACAGCCTTTTTGGAAAACAATATGGACATTCCTCCAAAGACTAGAAATTGAGCTCCCACTTGATCCAGCCATACCACTTCTTGAAATATACAGAAATTTATGTGGGAAGCCAAAAACACACAGTGGAAACACCATCTACACTTCTATGTTCATAGCAGCACTATTCACAATAATCAGAATCTGAAACAACCAGAAGGCCCAAGAACAGATGACTGGACAAAGAAACTATAGTACAATGGAATACTTTGAATCTGTTAGGAAAAACTAAGTCATGAAATTTGCCTATAAATAGATGGACATGGATAGGATCATGCTGAGTGAAAATAGCCAGAGGGAAAAGGACAAATATAGAAAGACTATTTTTATTTGAGGGATATAAAAAAAAAGCATGATACAATATCCAAGGCCAGGCAAAACATGGATCAGGAGGTTTTGTCAGAGATGGAAACTACTGCAAATGTGTGAGATTCAGAAGTTAGGTAAGACAGAGAAAGGAACAGTGTACTAGTAATTGTTAGAAATGAAAATACCAGTCTAGAACTGAGCATTGAATGTAGGCAAGAGGTATGTACATGATAACCTCTAAATGCATGTATTGCAAGCCACAATGTGTAAGAGAGGAGAGGATAGAGAGAGAAAGAAACAGAGAGAGAGAGAGAAACAGAGAGAGAGAGAAAGAGAAGAGGCAAAATGCCTGTCATAGAGGCAGGCTAGGGGAGGAGGGGAGGGAATCAGGGGACACTGGTAGTGCGAAGTAGGCACTGGCGGAGATATGGGTGCTGGAACACTGTATGACTGAAACCCAAACATGAATATATATGCAATTGTTTATCTCATGGTGGTATAATTAAAAAAATTAAAAATATTTTAATGTATATAAAATGGTGAGGAATTTGAGCCTTACCTTGAAAGTTTTTAAGAATAGATTTCAAAGGATACAACTTGGATATGATAATGATGTAGGATAGAAGTAGGAGAGAATAAGGTGTGATAAGACTCATGGAAATATTATCTATGTTTGCTGATGATGTATGAGGGTAGTGTGACTCAGATTTACCAAACCTAAAAATAAAAGTTTAATTGAAAACTGGAATATTATATGTATATATTAAATTAAAAACAGGAATATTATATATAACATATATACCAAATCATAAGTCCTTAAATTATTTTCTATTTATATGTTGGTGATAAAATCGTATTTCTAGTTGATTGTCAGATTTCCAGTTGTGCAACTAAGTAGATGATTTTGTTTTTAGATAAGAAAAGGGATATAATTATGTTAATTAAATATTTTAATATGATTATATCTTAAATTCATAAAAGTCTCTTCTCATCTTTTATGCACTATGTTTTATCACTTAATCATGTGCTATTGTTCTGTTAAAATTTTGGTTTATGATTTTAAAGGTCTTCATGTAGTGATCACAACTGCCATTTAAAAACAACATTAAAATCTGTGACAAATATCTGGTGAACTATGAGGCAAGGAACAACATTATTATAGGTAAGGAAATTGTAGACCTGGGAAAAATAATTTGTCCAAATTCATACCTCTCTTAATTAGTAAGGTGGGATTTCAGATGTGTTTGAACAGTGAAAGCACTTGTGTCTTTTAGTTTTATATTACTCTTTTAGTTTCATTTCAGGAGAGTATTTCCTGTAAGTGGGAATTAGAGAGCATGAAGATGAGCAAGGGTTATTATTGAAAAAGAACACTTAATGAATATTTTGATGTTCTTTCTGCAGCATTTTACAGATATACTGTGTCAACATGTCACTGCTTTAGTTCATCATTTTAATTACTAATCAACTTGACTGCATTTTTATTACATTAATCTGTACTTTCCAACCAACGCAATAGTAGTGCCTTTCCTAGTTATTCAGGTTCAGTCTGAAATCATTTATAAATTAATATATGCATGTTTTATGTTGAGTTTTGTTTTATCTCCTTATGAGCAGACTCTGTTTTATATTTTCCAGACACACAGCTAATTAGATATTTATTTATTTATGTAGATTGGGTGATGAAATTTAAATATAATTCTAAATTTGCATCTCAAGAAGCCAAAAAGGATTCTTTCAAAGTTCTATATTGGCTTATATATTTGTGTTTAGTGGAAGTTATTTTAATAAGCCTTTAAATATACTAATAAACTACTTTGTTTATATTATCCAGGGACCAATTCACTATTTGATATTATTTATATATATATCATTCCAGAGCCAGTTTATTATATAACAAATCATACTAAAATATCATTTAACTTAATAAATGGCTACATATATGTAAATAAACTAAGGACTAGCCAAATTCATAGATCTGTTGGAAACTTAATCTTTTCTACTTGCTTACCTATGAGACTGAATCATTGAACATTTTCAACTGATGATCTACAAATGTTTACATCTACAACAGAGTTACAATTCTTGAAATTAATGAATAGCTTCTTCAGATGATGTGAGAGGAACAAACTGTATGGTATTATTAGTCTTAAATTCAAGCATTTTTGAAAGCTTGCTTTTCAATTCAAATTCAAAATGGAATAAAGAAAATTAAAAAATATGTTTAAATTACCTTGATACTAAATCAAACTACAAATGCATTCAGTGTTCTACTTGAATCTAAAATTTGGCGATGCTGTAGGTCTCCAATTATTTTCTTTCTCATACTTTCAACATAGGGTTTTGCATACCTTAATTCTCTCAACTCTCCTAAGAAATCATAATTCTGATCATGATCAGAAATTTTATTCACCTCAAATGTATGTTGGAGAAATAAAAATCATAAAGATAAACTCTCTCATCTCTTTTCATTCCTCTCTGTTCAAGATGTGCTTTTCTCCCTTTGGTGGTCCTTGTTAGTATCTTCTTATGCTCTTCTAGGAACCTGCCCATAGCCAGTTTCTTTCTCTACTGTCTAAATGATCTTCCTGGCAACCAATTCCTAAATGTGCCTGAACCTCTAAGTTCTGTACTAATGACCAAGAAATTCAGTGACCAAAATAACACAAAGGAATCCTAAAACCGCACATAAATTCAAGATATTTATTGTCTCACACATGTGGAGGATTGCATTCTTAAATCAAAGAAGCTGATATGCCCTGCTGCCTCTGAAATCATCAGGGAAACTTCTTTCTTCAGCTGACTTCCAGTAGTTCGATGACAGTTTTATTGATTCCTGCTTTGTCGGTGCCACAAAACACATATTTTTCTTCACTGTCACTTCCTTATCTTCCAGTGATACCTGGTTTCGCTATTGTTCTGAAATAATACAAGCCATATTGAAGCAGTGCTCCACTGTGTTCTAATATCACCTTTACTTAACTAATTACAGTTTTGACGTACTGGGGTTTAAGACATGTAACATGTCATTTTGTTTTTATAGGAAGTAGATAATAAGTAAATCCACAGCACCATTTTAACAAAAAGACATCTTACTTGAATATTAAGACATTCTTTAGTTTTACTTATTTTTAGATCTTTTTAAAATGTTCTATTTATTTATCTATCTATTTATTTATTAGTAAATTTTGCTTTTGCAAACTTTTCTGCCTTTTATCATTCACCATCACTCACTCTTTAATATTAACTACGAAAATTGGCTTTGAGTTGGAGAAATGACTCAAAATGCTAGTGCATATGCTGGAAATCTAGGCTTCATCCTTGACTCCTCATGGGTCTCTGAGAACCACTTGGAGTTATCTTAGAAAAATGCTTTGAGAATAGTCCTTAAGCACCACCAGGTATGGCTCCAAATTAACAACGAGCTAAGATAGAATTAATGTCTTTCTTTTTCTCTCTCTCTCTCTCTCCCTCTCTTGAGCTTTCTCCCTATTTCTGTGTTTGTGGGGTATATGTGGTGTGTGTGTGTGTGTGTGTGTGTGTGTGTGCATGTGTGCACGGGCATGTACAAGCATTTGTATATGTGTCTGTGAACCAATTTTTTCTGTTTAAACAAAAATAAATTATCATTAAACAAAAATAAATTATCATTCAACTTGACAGTTTCTGTCAGTAGCAAGTAAAAAGTAGCATTTAGCTTTATGTGCAACAATAAACTATTATGTATTGGGTAATCACTGCTCTGGACATACTGGTAAATACATTATAGCATTCTATTATCAACCTTTTACAGTTGAAAGATATGAGTAACTTCAAAGTTCTGAGAGTAGTTTGTTCATGTGAAATTTCCACTGGGAGACATTTTCTTCCTTTACTTGTTGATTAAATTAGATTTCAAAATGCATATGAGATCCAGGCTGAGATAAGTATGGAAAATTCATCAAAATAATGTCACCCTGTAGAGTTTCACAGACGACAACCAGCTGTCTTTTCCTTATATGTGTTGTGCTTTATTATCAAAGTCTAAAATTTACCGGACATGATAATATTATTTAGGCTACCATTATGTACACATTTTATTACAAAGATGCCAAAAAGTCTTTGAATCAACTTTATCCGTTTTTCAATTATAGAAAAATATGTAAGTGCATATTAAGTGCATACTACTGTTTTAGATAATAGTATTAACAGTTCTTTATGTTTCATATTATATTGTCAATAAAAATAATAGAAGCTTATTTTTAAATATAGTATATTGAATAACTTAAAAATAGAACTAAAATGAGTAATAAGAATATATATGTATATAGTTTACAATGTACTAGAATCCATAAAATATAAATTTCAATTGAAACAGATGAAAAAATAAAAACCCAACTGAAAATAAAGTAGGTGATATTAAAAATAGGTACCTGATTGAGCACAGCAGGCGGGGTCTGAGAGAGCACACCACAGCATTTTGCCTTACATGTGGCAAGGGAAAATTAGGGCATTGGTATGTTCAGATCAAACCCAGGAGCCTACCAAGTGTGATTCCTTACCTTGGAGGGAGGAATTACCCCTCAACACAAACAGGTGTGGCTCAAAGACAAAACAAAGAAGCAGAAAAACCCGAAATAAACACTTTAATCCATTTTGATATGACTTTTGAGCATGGCATTAGAAAGAGGCCTAAGTTCATCTCAGTATCAGATATTACTCTTTAAGGTGCATCAAAATCATAGGAAAATGCTCTATGACATTGAAGCTAAAGACATCTTCAAAGATGAAACACCACTGACAAAGCAAATCGAAGCAGAGATAAACAAATGGGATTTTATAAAAACTGAAAAGCCTCTGCACTTCAAAAGAAACAGTGACCAAGATACAGAGACAACCCACATACTGGGAAAAATATTCACCCAATGTCCATCTGATAAGGAGTTAATATTAATGATATATCAGGCAGTGGTTCAACTTTACAAGAAGAAAACAGCCAACCCAATAAAAAATTTGGGAGAATAAATGAACAGAAACTTCCAAAAAGAAGCAATTCTCATGACCAAAAGACAAATGAAAAAGTGTTCTTCATCATTAGTCATCAGGGAGATGCAAATCAAAACAGCAATGAGGTATCATTTCACACCACAGAGACTGGCACACATCCAAAAGAGCAAGAACAATCAGTGCTGGCATGGATGTGTGGAGAAAGGGACTTTATCCACTAATGGTGGGATTGCCAATTGGTCCAGCCCTTTTGGAAAAAACATACAGACAGTCCTCCAAAACCTAGATAGTGCGCTCCCATTTGACCCAGAAAAACTACTCCTGGGAATATACTCTGGAAACCCCAAAACACACAGCAGAAACACTATCTATTCTATATTCATCACAGCTCTATTCACAATAGCCAGAATCTGGAAATAACCTATATGTCCAAGAACAGAAGACTGGCTAAAGAAACCATGATACATCTACACAATGGAACAGTATGCAGCTGTCAGAAAAGATAAAGTCATGAAATTTACCTGCAAATGGATGGACATGGAGATTATGATGCTGAGTGAAATTACTCAGAAGGAAAAGAACAAATATAGAATGACTGCATTCATTTTGGGATAAAATATATAGCAGTGTTCTACTAATTGTGGGACATGATAAACCCAGACTAGAATGCAGCATTGAATATACACAGATATACATGATAAACTCTAAATGTCTGTAGTGCAAGGGACAATGTGTAAGAGAAGAGAGAGAGATTGAGAGCAAGAGAGAGAGAGAGAGAGAGAGAGAGAGAAAAGTGCCTGCTATAGAGGCAAGCTGGGGGAGAGGGGCTGGAATATGGGTATATTGGTGGTGGGACTGGGGTACTGGTAGAAGGACAGATGCTAGAACACTGTATGATTGAGATCCAACAATTATGAGCATCTTTGTAATTGTATATCTCAAAGCGTTATAATAAAAACAAACAAATAAATAAATGGATGAATAAATAAATAATAAACAATTTAAAAAGGACTATACAAATTAAGGAGGGATGCTTGCTTAGGAATATAAAGAATCATTCTCAGCCTAATCAAGAAAATGTACAGTAAAAGCACTTCAAAAATAATCTCTGGCATTAGCAGAGATAGAAAGTACAGAGAATATAACATGGTGTCAAGATTTTATATCCAATTAGTTGAAAAGCCAATCACCTGAAGAATTATTTGGAAACTTATAGAGCCCAACTGATTGGTATTCTATTTGGCCATAAATGCAATTTTATCAATGAATATTCTTTACTTCAGAAATGTTATCCATTCTTTTGGTGTGAATTTTAACTTATTTTAAACTAGAAATTTTAATTTATTTTTGACACCAAAGGAGAGACTGCTACCTTATATATTCAAGTGAAGTACTCTGTCAATGAGCAGTATCTATTTCCAAAAGGCCCAGGTCTATCCTTCCACACCCGAAAGGAAGCTATTGGGGGCTTAATGCTATAGAACAAAGCAATCAATATAACTCTCTGATTTATTTTCTTACCCATATCACTTCCACTTGCACCAAGATATATAACATGCTTTCTTAACTTTTATCATGAGAGAGAATCTTTGCTCTCTTTATCTAAAGTTTCTTTTAAGTTTGTTTACTATTCTCAGTTGATAGAAACTTTTGCCACAGTTTTCATCTTTATTTTTGCCTTATGGGAATATTAAGGTCCTCCATAAAAGACTACTGCCAGAAAAATAGATGTTTAATCTATATAACCTTGGCTTTTGTCTTAAATCCAGTTTGCAGCTTTATTCTTTCATGTTCCTTATTTTTGGTTGTTCTTTAAAAATTCATTAGCAATTTAATTTTTTTACCTTTACTTTTTATTTTTGTTTTGGGGTTTGGCTCATACTCAGGGGTTACTCCTGGCTGGCTCTGCACTCAGATGCCTGGAATCCAACTAGGGCTGGGCAAGGCAATAGCACTGTGCTATCTCTCCAGTCCATTTTTTAACCTTTAGTTATAATTGCATTAAAAAAAATAAGCACCTTAGTTTGCAATATTACTGACAGGGTTTCACATATAAGATGACCCATCACCACATCATCTCCAAGAAGATCTACTTCTCACCATTTTTCCAGTGACCCTCCCCTCTAGTCAGTTCATTTCCCGCCACCCCACTCCTTCCAATCTCCCTGTGCTGCCTTTTCCAATAAATACCAGTTCATGGTTTCTGCTGCCTTTGGTATTTTAAATACATTTTTATTTAATGAAAGAATTGTGATTAGCAAGCTACTAATAGTTGAGTTGTAGGCATGTATTTCAACACCAATCCTACCACCAGTGTCACTTCCCACGGACAGTTTTTACATATTCGTCCCTTCTCTGAACACCTGCGAACCCCCTGCAAGACACATACAACATTCCATGATCACAGCTAGCTCTAATGTTTCAGTGTTGATGAGTCTGTGTTTTAGATATCTAGCTATACTAATCATCCAGATTAAAATATAACATATAGTAATTTCTATACTGTGTTCAAAATTGGTCTTCTTTTTAAATATGATAAAATATAGTATCGATTGAAATTTGTATATAAATGTACAAGTTAGTAAATAATTATAGTAATATGACTTATAAATCATAAATCTATGTAAAAAAGAATATTATAAACTGTGGAATACCATAAAGAACTTCTCATAAATATATATATATATATATAATAAAGAACTTCTCATAAATATATATATATATATATATTTATGAGAAGTTCTTTATGGCTATATATATATATTTATGAGAAGTTCTTTGGTTAGCATATACACAAATATATATGTATATATATATTTTTTGAGATAAGGATAATCTGAAAACCCTCAGAAAATATGTCTGCACTTGGCAATTACATGTAAATTCCACAAAGACAGTAATCTGGCCTTTGTCAAGAATCTAATTTTTGGTCTGTAGAAATAGTATAGAGTTAAGGCACTTGCCTTTCATGTTGTGGTGACTACAACCCTAGCGCAAATGCCTGTAAACATACAGTCTAATAGTTTTCATAGGTAACTCTTGAAAACGACTCCAAGTGTATGTATTCTAACCATTTACCTTTACAAAAATTTTTTTTATTTTGCTTCTACTAAAAAATTTAAAGATGGGTTTTAAGGGATATTATAGAGGGTAAGTTGCTTGCCTTGCATGCAGCCTACCTGGGTTAAAAAGGCAAAAGATTTATATGATCTGAAGAGAAACCAGAGCATACCTGCATTAGATCCTAGGATCCCAAATATTTCCCAATGCACTTTTAGTAATGATTACAGAAAATAGAAGTAAGGGTGAGCCCCGAGCAGTACTAGATGTGACCAAAAACTAATATTTGTATATGACATATAAATTACATATAATAGACATCAGTAAATTAGTTTATAAAATATATAACATATTATATAAATAAAATTGATTCATAAAAAGAACAAAAATTGCTCCTACAAAATATTTTTGCTTTGTCTATTCTTTGAGTAAGTATTTGTTATTTGATTTCATATTTATCCTCAGTCTTTTAAAAACTTTAAGGATGATGAACACAGGTAAAGGCAAGAGCAACATTTTGTAAGCTGTAAATCTTGACAAGTGGTAATTGTTTTAGCAGTCGCAAGAGATATAGACTCCAAATCTAATATTAGGCCACCGTAAAAACAATAGTACTAAATAAATTTTCAAAAGTAGCCAGAAATATCAAACATCATACTATCAGAAGCAATGGAACACAAGAAAAAAATGGAGAAAACTATACTAAAAGTCTTTCAGTGCATTAATATCCATAGATATCCAATATCTTAGCATGTTAAAATATCTTAGCTGAACAGAAACCTAAACAATTATGGTGTTCGATCAATGACCCATAAAGGATTATCCTTGCCAATCCTTTAAAATACTACAGCACGGTGCCAGAAGACTGCACAGAGGGTAGGGCATTTGCCTTACATGCTCTGACCTAGGCTTGATCCCAGGCACCCCTATGATCCCCAGCACATGAGAGCAGAGCCAGGAGTAAACCTGAGTATTGCCCGGTGTACCCAAAAAGCAAAAAAAATAAGATAAGATAAAATAAAATAAAATAAAAATAAAGTTACATAGCAAATAATGTCAAAGTATAGCAAGTGATAGAACTGAGCATTGAATACATGCAGAAAGGTACGTGCTGATGGCCAATTAATGTATGTGTTGCAATCCACAATGTGTAGGAGAGGGAAGATAGAGAGAGAGAGACAGAGAGAGTGGACAGAGAGACAGAGAAAAAGAGAAAAAGAGAAAGAGAAAAGAAATAAAGAACCTGCCATAGAGGCAGGCTATGGGAGGGGGAGGAATCGGGGACATTGATGGTGGGAAATGGTCACTGGTTGAGGGATGGTTCTGGAACACTGTATGACTGAAACCCAAACATGAACATCTTTGTAATTGTATATCTCATGGTGGTATAATAAAATATTAAAAAATATAAAATAGTGACTAACATATATATACATACATATATACACACGCACACACACACACACACACACATATATATATATATATATATATATATATATATAGATATATATGATGTCATTGGTCTAGTGTGTTAGTTCAGGTGTCAAGGTTCTTGCCTTGCATGTAGTTGATCAGAGTTTATTGACAGCCCCACATACAGTCCCCCAAACACTGACTGGAGTGATTACTGAGTAGTCTTGAGTAAGCTCTGAGCACTGCTGGGTGCCGCACCCTCCTGAGTTAACAAACAGAGAGAATAACTTAATTTTAGAAGCAAATTTGAGTTGTCACTTAATAGAAAAAGTTTAACAATAAAACAAATATAGCTTATTCCGACTCATTTTATCAGAATACTATGTGTGTATCAGTAACCAGCTACATAAAGTATGTTTACTATATAATGAATTTTAGTTGAGTGGAAGTGATGGCATAAATATAAAAATACCAAAATCTAATTACATTATTAAGGTAGGATGTTGTTTATATTGAATCAAAGAAACATTCATAACCATCACGTCTATGCAGTATGGTCCAGAGTGCATGACATTGAAATGCCATTGTGGTTAGCATATACACAACTACTAAGTGGCTATTACACCATCTCACCTAAACTTAGCAACCATATAAACATGCTTGAATAAAATAGATTCAATGCTTCAACTTTGAAGATGCCTTTAGCTTCATGTCCTGGAGGGATTTTCCTATATTTTCTTGAAAGTACTTTTATGGATTCAAGTCTGATATTGAGATCTTTAATCCATTTTGATCTGATTTTTGTGCATAGTGTTAGACACAGGTCCAAATACATTTTTTTACATGTCGCTGCCCAGATTTCCCAACACCACTTGTTGAAGAGGCTTTCCTTACTCCATTTTAGACTCTTTGGACCATTCAAAGATTAAACGATCATGTGTTTGAGGTTGAGTGTCAGGATACTCAATTCTATTACATAGGTCCACAGGTCTGTTTTTATTCCAATACCATGCTGTTTTAATTACTACTGCCTTTGAAATTGGGAAAGGTGATGCCTCCATCTCCTTTGTCCCGAGGATTAAAGGCATCTTCAAGGTGAAACGTCACTAACAAAGCAACTAGAAGAAAAGATAAACATATGGGACTACATGAAACTAAAAAGCTTCTGCACCTTAAAAAGAAACAGTGACTAAGATACAAAGGCAGTCCACAGATGGGAAAGAATATTCACCCAACACCCATCTGATAAGGGGTTAATATCCAGGATATATCAGGCACTGGTAAAACTTTACAAGAAGAAAACAAAACAACCCCATCAAAAAATGGGGAGAAGAAATGAACAGAAACTTCAGCAAGGAAGAAATTTGAATGGCCAAAAAAAAAGGAAAAAAAAATGCTCATCATCACTAATCATCAGAGAGATGCAAATCAAAACAACAATGAGATATCACTTTACACCACAGTGACTGGCACATATTCAAAAGAGCAAGAACAACAAGTGCTGGCGTGGATGTGGGGAAAAGGGGACACTCATCCATTGTTGATGGATGGGAATGCCGGTTGGTACAGCCTTTCTGGAAAACAATATGGACATTGCTCCAAAGACTAGAAATTGAACTCCTATTTGACTCAGCCATACCACTCCTGGGAATCTACTCTGGGAAAACAAAAATACACAGCAGAAACGCCATCCCTACTATTATGTTCATAGCAGCATTATTCACAATAGCCAGAATCTGGAAGCAAACCAGAGTGCCCGAAAATCGATGACTGGATAAAGAGGCTTTGGTACATCTACACAATGGAATACTATGCAGCTGTTAGGAGAAATGAAGTTATAAAATTTGCCTATAAATGGATGAACATGGAGAAGATCATGTTGAGCGAAATTAGCCAGAAGGAGAGAGACAGATACAGAATGGCTGCATTTATTTGCATAACATAAATATATATGTACATATTATGATACCAATATCCAAGGTCAAGTGAAACATATATCAGGAGGTCTTGTCAAAGGTGGAAATTATCACAAACGTGTGGAGTCAGAGGCTAGTTAAGACAGAAAATGGAACAGTGTGCTAACAATTGTCGAGGGTACTAATGCCAACCTAGAACTGAGCATTAAACAGAGGCAAAAAGGATACACATGACAACCCTTTAATGTATGTTGTGTAATCCATAGTCTGGAAGGGAATGAAAAGAGAAAGAGAGAAAAAGGGAAAAAAATAAAGAACTTGTCAATGGAGGAGGGCTGGGGAGGGGAGGGAACCGGAAACGTTGGTGGTGGGAGATGGACACTGGTGGAGGGATGGGTGCTGGAACACTGTATGACCAAAACCCAAATATGAACTTTTTAATTGTATATCTTTTTAATTGTAAGTAAAAAAGTAAAAAAAAAATAAAAAAAAAGATAAAAAAATAAATAAATAAATAGGTTCAATGCAATATATTTTATATAGTGCACATTTATATTTTGTGACTCTGTTAAAATGAAGATTGGAGAATATTGGAATAGTTGTCATTTCGGATATTTCTGAAATTGCAAATTTGGAACTTGCCTCAGTATTTTTCAAGAAGTATATCAAATGTTATAAATAAAATACTATTATTATTTTAACTGTATAAAATAAAATATAATAATTTAATTACAGCTCACCAAGACCTGTATGTGTTAATTGCTTATTTAATGAAACAAAAACTATCTCAGATCAGATTTTTTTTTTTTTTTTTTTGCTTTTTTGGGCCACACTCGGCAATGCTCAGGGGTTACTCCTGGCTCTGCACTCAGGAATCACTCCTGGCGGTGCTCAGGGGACCATATGGGATGCTGGGGATCGAACCCGGGCCAGCACAGGCAGGCCGGGTGCAAGGCAAACACCCTACCCTCTGGGCTATCGCTCCGGCCACAGAGCAGATATTTTGAAGCTTCTATTTTCACACTTCTAGAAGTTTTTTGATGGTGATTAGGGAGGACGACTTTAACTATAGAAAATCTAAACAAAAGGATTGGTATGTTAGAAGCTTCTTAAACCTTCATGTAAAACAAGAATTCTATTGCTAAGAACATTCAGCTATAAAGAGAGTATTTCAAGCATAACTAAACTAGCACCCATTGCTGTAAAAAAGGTTTATTGGCAATATAAATTGGAAAAATAATACAAAACTTTATATTGAGCAAATATTGCAAAAGATTAATTACAAAACTTAAGATTAAAAAGGCTTAATATTTATAAACATCATTTTAGTGTGATGAAATTTATCTAGACTACTAAACATATGTGTATATGCATAATAAATAATGCCATATTTTTGCAATCCTATATTGACAATAACTATTTTATCTTCTTCAAATACTGATTGTGTTGAAAATGTTCAAATCAGAAATTTGAGCACAGAAAATTCAATATGACTATTTCAAGTGGGCAGAAAATACTTTAGCTAGAATTCATTTTGGAATCTTTTATCAAATATTACATCATCTGTGGAAGATGAAAATTGAGGCAATTGGTAATTGATCAATATAGACATTTTACCCCAAAAAAGAACAAATATAAAGCGATACATTTATCTAATTGGTATGAAAATCCTTCACAAAATCTTGTCAAATATAATCCAGCTACATATAGACAGTGATCAGGTATCCCAGGAAGGTAATGTTGGTTCAATAATAGAAGTCAATTACTATCACTTGATCACTTGAATCCCGTTATTCATCGATTTTCTCGAGCAGGCGCCAGTAACATTTCTATTGGACCCTATCACGTGCCAATGTAGCCCAATGGCATCTGGTTGATTCAGGAATATGAAGAGCCTCAAACCGTTCCTTCAGGGTCTTTACAAGGAAGTCTGACCATCTTGTAGGTGGGCGGCCACGTGATCTTTTGATATCCCATGGGATCCAGTCGGTAATGGCTCTAGTCCAGCGGTTGTCTCCAAATCGCATTACATATCCAGCCCATCTGATTTTCGATGCCTTGGCAAACGAGACAGCATCCCTGATTCTGGAATAGCGACGGAGGTCAGAACTCCGGATTCCTTCTCTCACTTGAGTGAGGCGTGATGTTCCAAGCATAGCTCTTTCGATTCCTCTCTGGGAGACTCGAATAGCATTCTCATCCTGCTTTTGTAGGGCCCAGGTCTCTGAGGCGTATGTTAATGCAGGGAGAACGGTGGAGTCAAAGAGATGTGCCTAGAGTCGGAGGTTCTTTCTCCTTTTTAGCTATTTCTTCGATGCCTTCGATGAAGGCATTCCATGCCGCTCTCTTTCCTCCTGCGCAGCTCAGGTTTTAGGTCGTTCTTCATGTTGATTTCTCGACCTAGGTACACATAACTGCTGCATTCAGAGATGTTTGTTCCATTGAGAGTGAATGGGGCCTCTGGAACTAGTTCATTCTTAATGAACATAGTTTTCTTTTAGATTCAGCTGTAGACCTATCTTTCCACATTCTCAGTCAAAGTCAGCCAGCATTTGTGCCGCTTGACTAATGTTTGGTGTTATTAGAACAATGTCATCAGCGAAGCGAAGGTGGTGTAGTTGCCAACCATCTATCTTCACTCCCATTCCTTCCCATTCTAATTGTTGCATGATGTTCTCGAGGGTGGCGCCGAAGAGTTTTGGTGAAATGGTATCACCCCTGTCGAACCCCTCTTTTCACATTAATGATCACTTCTTTGTAGAATGGTGAGATCCTGGTGGTGAATCCATAATACAGCTCACGAAGGATCTTGATGTATTGGGTTTGAACAAACTGTTTGGCTAGGGCTTTGATGACTGCTTCAGTTTCCACAGAATCAAAGGCTTTCTGTAAATCAATGAACTGAGACAGAGCGGCATCTTGTACTCCCTACAAACCTCAATGAGCTTGGTTACTGTGTGGATATGGTCTATTGTGCTGAATCCTTTCTGGAAGACTGCTTGCTCGCATGGTTGTCCTTCATCTAGTGTTCTGCTAATCCTGTTCAGGATGACTTGTGTAAACAGCTTGTAGATGACAGACAACAGGCAGATGGGGTGATAGTTGCCGATGTCGTGAAGCTTTCCCTTCTTGAACAGTAGAACTGTCCTGCTGGTTTTCCATTGGGAGGGCACCTTGCCTTCGGACAGGTAGCGTGTGAAGAGCCGAGCTAGTGTATTGATGAGTACCGACGGCAGATTCTTCATGTGTTCAGGTCTGACTTTGTCTGGGCCTGGTGATGTTCCCTTCTTTACTGACGAGATGGCATGTCGGATTTCAGAAGGGAGAACGTTGGGAATGACATATCCATCCTGTGGAAATTGTTATGCAGGCAGGTGGATGTGGCTATCAAAGAGATTTGAGTAAATGTCATGGATAATCTTCTCCATTGCCTTTCTGGAAGATGTGATAGATCCATTAGGGCGTCGGAGGGCAGTCATCTTGGTCTTATAGTTGGCAAAGGACAGGCGGGCAGTGCGAATGCGCTTTCCAGGCTTCTGCTGCATCTTCCATATTTCTGCTCTTCTGTCTTTGAGGTCTTCTTTTATCGCTTCTCTGCACTGTTTAGCAAGCTTGGATGTTAGCATTTGGTCTCCTGAGGCTCTTGCCTTGCCACGTTGGCGAATGAGCTCAAGAGTTTCTGAAGACAGGCGTCCTTTTGTGTCTTTCTCTCTCAGCATTCTTCGCACAATCATGGAGGTGCTGAACCAGTCGGTTGTATTCTTCATTGATGTCGCCAATGATGGTATCTTCCCATGTTGCTGCAATGGTGCCAAAGAATTCCCAGTTGGTGGTCGTTCTGGGAGTTCTCTTCTTAAACTTTGCAGCCTTTTCTCCCCTTGCGGGAAGTAGAATTTTGCACCGAAGGAGACGGTGGTCTGATCCTGTTTGGAATTTGGGGACGACAGCTACATCGGTCAGACAAAACCGTCGATTGAAGATGATGTGGTCAATTTCATTGTGGAACTGTCCGCCAGGAGATTCCCATGTCCAACGTTTCGCTTCAGCCTTCTGGAACTGTGAGTTCCCATGAATGGTCTTGGTGGACGTGATGAACTCAGATAGTCTCTCACCCTGTTCGTTCCATTCTAGGCCATGGGTCCCGATGTGGAGTTCTTCAGCCGATCTTCTCGGTCCTATCTTGGCATTAAAATCACTGACTATGATCTTGTAGAAGGTGTGATCTTTTTTATAGAACTCCTCCAATTCCATGTAGAATTTCTCAATTTCATCTTCTTTGTATGTGGATGTTGGTGCGTAGACAATGCAGATAGAAATTGCTGGCAGTGGGCCACATCTCCTCAAGTGTAATCGTCCTATTCGGTTTGTTAGGCATTCAAATGAATCAATGTTGACAGCCATGTTCGTGTTGACAAGGACACCAATGCCACCGACGCCTCTTTTTTGTCACATGTTCCAAGGAACAATTCTTCTCCGGTGTCAAATACAGCATGATGCAACTGACGCCTCCTCGTCTCAGTCAGACCAATGATGAGGTACTTGATCTTTCTTGCTTGCAGCATCAGATCCTCAATATATGCTTCCGATGCCAGTGTACGTGCATTGAAAGTACAGACAGTCATTTTAGTCCTTCTTCGTTTTGGCAGCCTAGGATGGCCATGAAATTTTGTCTGGCACTGCTTGTTTGCCTTTCTTACTGCTGCCGTATTAAGGGCTCTTTCGGGGTCAGGAAAATAAACATTTCTGTTACTGGATTTGGCATATCGAACACGCATCAGACAGCTTGCCAGGCTCTGCCATGCGGGCGCTATATTCTCAGTAATTTGTGGGACTCTCTCAGAGGGGTGGGTTGAATACGGTAATTTGGTGGTACATCTCGCTGGCCGCTGCACGGCCACGCGCAACAGGGAAAGCTAGTTTCTGCTTTGCTGGGTGTACCTGTGTCTTAGGTTCAAGCATTCCTGCCCTTGAAATACTCTCCTCTGAAGGGCGGGTCTCTGCGTGGTGGGTCCTTGTAGGCTGGGTTTCTGACAAGCCAGGCTGAGACTGGATTAATCTGGGGGCTGGAGACTGGATCCAGTCTCCAGTCCAGTCCAGTCTCCAATTACTATAAAACAAATAAATAAATTCAAGGAAATATAAAAATGTATGATCATATCAATAAATACCAAGAAAACTTTTGACAAAATCAAACATATATTTATGATAAAGACCATCAATAAATAGGCAAAATGGACCTTCAAATAGTATTCATTGATAACAAATATATAATCAACATCATACAAAGTCTCAACAATGGAAAAATCTTCCCCCAGTGATTAGATACAAGGCGAGTTTAAAACTTCCACTTCCACTATTTATTGTAGTCTTGGAAGTTCTTGCCACAGAAATCATACACAAATGAATAAATCAATAAGCAAAATCCAAGTTGGAAAGGAATAAGTCAAATTATCATTATTTGCATATGATGTGGTAATATATGTAGTAGACCTTGAAAACTCCAATGATGTTTTTTAAATATATACACCAATACAGAAAATAGCAAGCTGAAAAATCAATTAACATAGATCGATTGCATTTCTATACAAAATGAACTAGGAGGAATGGAGATAAAAATAAATCTACTCCATTTAAAATACAATGCAAATGTCAGATAACTTGGAATCAATTTATCAAAAGATTTGAAAGAAGTATACCATGAAAACTATAAGTTGCATGAAATTTTTTATTTAATCATTGTATCACTGTCTTCCCATTCATGATCGATTTGCTCGAGCAGGCACCAGTAACATCTCCATATGTCCTGTCTCATGCAAGTAGAGCCCAAGGGCACCTGCTTGCTCCCGAACATAAAGAGCCTCAAACCATTCCATCAGGTCATGGGAATGAGGTTTATAATTTTACTGGTATTTGGCATATCAAATACAACACGGGTAGCTTGCCAGGCTCTGCCGTGCAGGTAGCATACTCTTGTAGTCATCTCTAAATCCAGCATTTATTGATGAGCCTATTGAGCCGGGCTGTGATAGGCTGGTCTGCTGGGTGAAGTTCTGATGAGGGGGAAGTCCATTGTGGCAAGTGGAGGCCCTCATGGTGTGGGGGTTCGTCTGGCTTGTTGCAAGGCTCTGCTGGGGTGGCGGGCCAGGACTAGAAATCGCCATCCCTCCCGGGCACCTCATGAGCGGCTGGGCACAGGGAAAGCCAGTAGCAGCTCTGCCCCATGTCTGTGAGTCTCTCATAGACAATATTTTATTAAATAAATGATTTTATTTAATCATGAAAATTATTTGGTATTTATTTATGTTGAATGCTACCATTTTTGAAAAGTACAAATCATTACTGTATAGGATCTTCCTCAATTTAGCTTTGTTAAATGTTGGGGTTCTGCAAGGTCCCCAACAGGTATAGGGGGTTCAACATGATCCCTGGCCACATTTGGCCCAATGACCATTCTCCCCCTTCCCGACAAATGTACGAAATCACATGCTTTTAAATGTCTGAAGCTCATTCTTTAATCTCTATCATTTGCTCCTCATTTCACCTTAGTCCACACACACCATTTCCATTCTCTTGATTAAAATTATAATTTGGTACTAAAAGTGAATTATTTTGGCTTTGATTTGTATTTATAGTCTGTTTGAATTTAAAAATAACTGCAACAATTTCAGTGTTGTTCCTGAAAATTTTAGAAATGATAAATATTTCATGATATCCTTTTTCTTATAATAAAAAGCATTTAGTCAGATAAATTTCAATGATGCATAAAATTTTGTAGTTAAAGATTAATGGAATGAATATTCTTTTAGTTGTAAGTAATAGTTTTTCAACTCTTGTATTTGTCCTACTAAAAATGATTATAAATGAACATATATAGCTTATTGAATCTGAAACATCTTAGAGATTATCACTTTCTATACATTATTGATTGAAACTTGTTCAGCAGAATCAGACCTATTAATAGAAGCATTGGATAAGGAATTTTATTTTTGTCAAAGTAGGTATGATTAATTTTATGATTAATTCATAAATATAATCCTTAGGTTCTATGTTTTGATAGGGCTAAGAAATGATGAGCACTTTATGCATCACTGAGAAAGAAACCTATATGTGAGATAATTGCTTACAAAATTTCAATAACCTGCCTGCAAAAGTTATGTACATTAAATTTTGAGAACATTAAAGTATTGAAAATTTTGAATCAATTTCTCCCAAAGTTATAAAACTAGTAAACTCATAATGGAACATGAGTGGCTATTTTCTTTCATTTTTCTATCACATTAGTTCTCTTTTTTTTTCTTTTTTGGGTCACACCTGGCAATGCTCAGGGGTTTCTCCTGGCTCTGCACTCAGGAACCACTCCTGGCAGTGCTCGAGGGACCATATGAGATGCCGGGATCGAACCCAGGCCGGCATGGGCCGCCACGCAAGGCAAATGCTCTACCGGCTGGACTATCGCTCTGGCCCAGTTCCCCTTTTAAGACCAAGGAAACAGAATGACTTACTAACTGCTTTCACTTCACAAAGACAGTCTCAAATTTGATACTGCCATGTTCCATTTTATAGGTTATGTTGCTTTATTTCTAATGAGACAACACACTTAACCTATGATTATTATACAAATTAAACAAGTAATGCATCTGAATAAACTATGTGCAACAATTCCTGAGTAAGATGCATTCTTTTCTGTTTTATGCTCTGTCATACATGATTGCCAGTTACTTGAATTAACATAAAAATCAAAGAACACAAAATTTAAATGTATTAAGTATCTTCATAGATTCTAAGAGTTTCTTAGTCCATTTGGACTGATGGTTGTGTATAGTGGTGGTACTTACATTCATTCTGAAAATAGAGTGACCTCACCAAGTAATTTAATCTTACATTTTTATGTGCTTCTTAAGGATTCATTTAAGGAAACAAATGAAAGTTGTCAAAATGAATAAGATTCAAAGAATTTAGTGATTAGTCCATCAAAATATGATAAATGCAATGGCTGTGCATTTAAAATATATTTTTTTATTTAAACATTTTTAACTAATTTATTGATCCTCATTCCAGGGCAAAGATGCAAAGATCTGAATGGCTGACAGCTTCACATTAGCAGACATAATGAAGAAATGGAGGAATTTACCTGTATTAATGAAAGCTGACAAAAGAATGTTAAGCACACAAGACTTCTCTAATCTCCCTAATGAGGAATTCAATCTTTCAACTCTCACCCAACAATAAAACAATACAGAAGATTTCCAACAAGAGAAGAGGACGTATGAGAAAATGTCAATCAAAAATCATCAAATTGAGTAGTATTTTAGGAAAACTAAAAGCCTAACAGACAAATAAGCAGCAGAATAATAGAAGCAGAGATCAGTGTGCTTGAAGGTGAAATGTATGAAACTATCCAACAAGAATAAAATGAGGAAAAATA
This sequence comes from Cryptotis parvus, assembly GCA_021461705.1. Lineage (NCBI taxonomy): Eukaryota > Metazoa > Chordata > Mammalia > Eulipotyphla > Soricidae > Cryptotis > Cryptotis parvus. The sequence goes on from JAJIBD010028218.1 coordinate 26,062, forward strand.
ATTTTTAAAAAATTAAAACTTCAGAGTGCCATGGGACAGTTTGAAGAGAAAGAACATATAAACTATAGGTACCCTAGGAGGATAGAAAAGAGATGTTGGGAAATAATTTTGGTGTATAAGTTAATTATAGCTGAAAATCTCCCCAATCTGAGAGAGTTCTGTTAATGGTAATTTCTCCCAGTACCTCACCTAGGCCCTTTTAGATGCTAATCTCTTGAGCCAAGATCTGCCTGGAAAAGCCTTTTTAGGGTAGAGAAGGGTGTTTCTGATATGGCATGTCTCTGTACCAAAGACTATACTAATGCCAGTAAAATATTTCTCCAAGCCTTCACAAGAGTCTCCTCTACTTCACGGTAGTTTTGTATTTTAGTTGGCTTTGAGTTATCAGAGAGCCATGCTTGCTTGCTTGGAGGCAAACAGCATTTCTCTCTGGTCTAATTACTTAGAGATCCAAAGTGGCCAGGCCAATAATTCTTTGTTGATTCTTAGAAATGGGATTAAATTGATTTAATCCCATTTCTAAGAATCACAAAGAATTCGAACAGAACTCTCATCCACTGTTGGTGGGATTGCTAACTGGTCCAGCTATTTGGAAAATAATATGGACATTTGTTTCAGGACTCCTCTAAGAGCCTCTGCATCTACACTGGATTGCCTCCTGCAAGTCACTTTGTAGATAGGGGGTAGTTTAAATATGGCAGTCTTATCTGACCATGTATTCTGTACTGGTTGGTATAAATATTCTCTCATGCTACCACTATCATCGTGGGACCAGCTAGATCTTACCAGCATATTTGCCTGGCCACGATGGTACAGAGACATGCCATATCAGAAGCACCCTTCTCTACCCTATAAAGGCCTTTCCAGGCAGATCTTGGCTCAAGACATTAGCATCTAAAAGGGCCTAGGTGAGGTGCTGGGAGAAATTACCTAAGGGCATTTGATCCTCCCTGCTTCCCATAATAGTGGGAGGTCTGAGTTGCAGGGGTATAAAACTAGGCTGCTTCCCCCCCTCTCTCTTCTCTCTCTCTCTCTCTCTCTCTCTCTCTCTCTCTCTCTCTCTCTGGGCTCTCTTTTGGGGCTTGCACTCTTCTTAGGAGTCTTGTCTTTGTCACCTATTTACAGGGCCTTAACACGTGGTGGCTGCCATCTTGGCCTACATGTGGCTGGGGTTCTAGCTGTGAATCCTAAACACAGGGTTTTTCCTATTGCTGATTTGTATGCCTGAACCTGTGATAAGTAAAGCCTTTTAAAACCTTGCCGGATTCCTGAATTTTCATCCATTCACCGCCGGCTTTGGAGGTAGAAGGAAACTAGCTTCAGCACTGTCGGGGGACCCTAGCGGCATCCCCAACAGACATTCCTCCATGAACTAGAAATTGAGCTCCCATTTGATCCTGCAATACCACTCCAGAGAATAGACCCTGGGAAACAAAAAACACACAGAAGAAACATCGTTGTCTGCACTTCTATGCTCATAGCAGCACTATTTACAATAGCCAGAATCTGGTAACAACCTGGGTGCCCAAGAACAGATGACTGGATAAAGAAATGACGATAAATCTACACAATGGAATACTATGCAGCTGTTAGAAAAAAAAATGAAGTAATGAAATTTGGTGGAGTCAAAGAGACCTTTTGACTCCACTGTTCTCCCTGCATTAACATACGCCTCAGAGACTTGGGCCCTATGAAAGCAGGATGAGAATGCTATTCTGGTCTCCCAGAGAGGAATTGAAAGAGCTATGCTTGGAATATCACACCTCACTCAAGTGAGAGAAGGAGTCTGGAGTTTTGACCTCTATTGCTATTCAAGAATCAAGGATGCTGTCTCGTTTGCCAAGGCATCGAAAATCAGATGGGCTGGACATGTAATGCAATTTGGAAATGACCGCTAGAGTAGAGCCGTTACCAACTGGATCCCATGGGATGTCAAAAGATCACGTGGCCGCCCACCTACTAGATGGTCAGACTTCCTTGTCAAGACTCTGAAGGAACGGTTTGAGGCTCTTCATATTCCTGAATCAACCAGATGCCATTGGGCTACATTGACACATGATAGGGTCAAATGGAAATGTTACTGGTGCCTGCTTGAGCAAATTGATGAATAACGGGATTCAAGTGATCAAGTGATCAATGAAATTTGCCTATACATGGATGGATATAGAGTATATTATGCTTAATGAAATCTGTCAGAAGGAAAGGACAGACATAGAATGATTATGCTCATTTGTGAGATAAAAAACACATAAAAATAGTATGAGACCAATATCCAGGACCAGGCAATACATAGACCAAGAGGACTTTCCAATAGTTGAAATCTTGCACATGTGTATGGGGGGAATTAGAAGCTTCTTAAGGCAGAGAAGGGACCAGTCCTTTATTCTTCCTTTTTTTTTTTTTGCTGTTTGGGTCATACTGGCTATGCTCAGGGGTTACTCCTGCCTCTGTGCTTAGGAATTATAGGAATTATACCTAGTGAAGCTCAGAATTATACCTAGCAATGCTCAGAGGATCATATGGGATGCCAGGGATCGAACCTGGGTTGACCACATACAAGACAAATGCCCTACCTGCAGCACTATAACTCCAGCCTGAGAAGGAACCATTGTGCTAGAAATTGTTGGAAATGGTAACTTCAGAGTAGAATTGAGCATTGAACATAGGCAAAGGGATATACACGATAACCCCTAAATGTATGTATGCAAGCCACAATATGCAAAAGAACGGAGGGAGAGAGACAGAGAGAGAGAGAGAGAAAGGAGAAAAAGAAGATGAAAAGTGCCTGCCATTGAGGCAGGCTTGGGGAGGGGGAGGGAATCTGGGGCTACTTGTGTTGGGAAGGGTGGCGGGGGATGGGTGCTGGAACACTTTATGACTAAAACCCAATCATGAACATCTTTGTAATTGTATATGTCACAGTGGTATAATAAAAAGTATCACTGTATCACTATCTTCCCATTGATCATTGAATTGCTCCAGTGGGCACTAGTAACATCTCCATTAGTCCTGTCACAAGCAAGTGTAATCCAAGGGCATCTGCTTGCTCCAGGGCCAGGAGGAGCCTGAAACCTTTATTTAGGTCATGGAACTGGGGTCCATAATTGTTACTAGTTTTTGGCATAATAAGTAAATAAAACATGGGTAGCTTGCCAGGCTTTGCCGTGTAGGTGGTATAATCTCAGTAGAAGCTCTCATCTCTAGCATTTACTAATGAAACTTAAAGGGGGAAGATCAGGTTTTTTTTTTGGATGGAGCTCTAAGGAACTATGGAGTCTGGATGTTGAGAATGACTAACTGCATGATGTGTGGTTTGTTCTGGCTTCTTGCTAGGCTTACTGGTATCAGTTAGAACCTGTCTAGAACTGTATACAATGTATAAATGTGAAAGATCTTGGGAAGGACCTTTGTCGGGGAAAGCTGCCGGGGTCCCAGACAGTGTCAGGACAGAGGTTCTCTTCTACCTCTGCAGACACCGGGAGAACAGATGAAAACTCACGAGTCCGGTGCAGTTCCAAAAAGGCTTTTGATAGTACAAAAGCTCTTCCACAGCACTCCAATATAATGAACAAAATTTAGCTCTGGTCTGAACTTAGACCATACAAAAGAGCCTAAGTCTCCCACCAAAGAGAGAGGATCTCACCTGAGCTGAGTCCTACCCAGAAGGAGCAAAAGGCCAAAGAGCAAAAAGCCAAAAGCCAAAAGCAAAAGGCCCAAAAGGCAAAAGTGAAGGGGCCTCAAGTCAGCCCCTTTATATACACCAAAGTAATCCAATCGGGAGGGTCATGTCAACAAAGAACTCTAAACAGAGTGTAGTGCCACACCCTATTGCAGGTATAAACAAAGGTTATGCCAAGGTCTAATCCTTTCTACCAAGATTATCTCTATGTAAAACACTGGAGAGAGAGAGAGAGAAGAGAGAGAGAGAGAGGGCTGATATAAAGTAATACATCTTAACTTCATGAGCTTCATGTAATCTAGATGGTACCCACAAGGTCCTTATTATTATCTGCACCAGGGTGAATCTGAGTATCTTGTTCTCGTGTAATGAAAGGGTCGCACTCGCCTGCTTAGAGCAAACTAGTATGATACTTCCTATAGTCTCAGCGTAGCCAGGGTGGTAGTCTCCTGGTAAATTCTAACTGTCCCACGTTGGGTGCAGTGGGTATAAAGAGGAGCTGTGCCCAATCTAGAAAACATAGAAGTCTTAGTAGATGTATAAATCAGAAGTTATTCAATCAAGGTGACTTCTGTAACTGCCACACCCTCTAACAGTGTTTACATAGAAGAGAGGTCTCATTAGAATGAACCTTGGCTTAAATAAGATTAAGCTGGGAGTGGGTAAAACAACAAAAGCTCCCAGGTTAGCTAAACCTGTCCTCCAACAGACCTTATCCTAAAAATATGTTGTGAATTTATAGTGCTTCCTTATGTTATTGTTGGCACTGTTCCTGTTGTTCTTAGCATTCCTATGCAAATCTTTTACTCTTGCCATTTAAATTTTGAGGTGGTTTTGGTAGTTTTATTTTAGGGTTTATTCTATTTGGAATTCCTTATTTTTTAATTTTTTGTTTACTTACTTTTTTATTGGGATTTTAGGATAAGGTCCCTCCCAATAAAAAGTAAGTAAACAAAAAATTAAAAAAAATAAAGAATTCCAAATAGAATGAACCCTAAAATAAAAACTACAAAACCACCTCAAAATTAATATAGCAAGAATAAAAGATTTGCAGAGAAATCTAAGAACAACAGGAGCAATGCCAACAATAACACATAAAGAAGCACTATAAATTCACAACATATTAAATTTTTTTTTTTGCTTTTTTGGGTCACACCCGGCAATGCTCAGGGGTTTCTCCTGGCTCTGCACTCAGGAATCACTCCTGGCTGTGCTTGGGGAACATATGGGATGCCGGGAATCGAACCCTGGCCGGCATGGGCCGGCCGTGCAAGGCAAACGCCCTACCCGCTGGGCTATCGCTCTGGCCCCCATATTAAAATTTTTTACAACAGATCTTTTTAAATAAAGTACTGGATGCTAGAAGGGAAAATTGTTATATCCAACAAATTGAATCAGGCATTCAAATATTACTCTGGTACTTCATCAGGGTGGGTTTATCATTCAAATTTAATGGTACAACACAAACCTTTACTGACAAACAGCAGTTAAAGAAATTCTTGGTCAGTAAATATCCATTGCCAGGGATTACAAAAAATATATCAACAAGCAGGAATGAATATCAGCCGTTTGAAGAGATGACATATGTACAGTCTGGAAGGTCATGACACTTAGGTGGTAGAAGTGTGCAATAATTTTGGTTATCAATACTTTAAAATTAAACACTACACAACCATAGTACTCAGCTATAATTTAAACGTAAAGCATAGATAGAAACAGAACAATTGTGCTTGATCACCAAATCAGCACTCCAAAATGCTCTAAAAATCTCATATGAAAGAGTAAAGAAACAAAACCTCAAGACTGGAAGCCTATAAAAAGAAGACATTGAATTTCTTTTCCTGCACAATGATTTAATTAAATGAACAAACACAATGACCGAAATGCAGAGCATTTGGATCATCACAAAACTAAACCCAACCTGCTATTATTCATTTGAACTGTTAGGATTACATACAGACCCCCAAGCAAGAAGCAAAAAATTAATGATATGAAAAATTATAGGAAATTCATACTTATATTAGAAGATATATGTATAGTATAGAAATGGATATTATATAATAAGCAAAGAAATATAAAATAATAATTCATGACATATTAACTTATATATACAAAGTGAGCAATCAAAAAAGAAAACCGGGGCTAAAGATAGCATAGCCAGCAGGGCAATATCTTCCCTTGCAAGCAGCTGATTCTAGTGCCCTGAGACCACCAGGAGTGATCCCTGAGAGTAAAGCCAGGACTAACCCAGAGCACCACCTTGCATGGAGTTTGACCAAGTGCAGGGAAAGTACCCTGCCCCATGTAGTATGTCTCAGGCTGCCCAAATCTCTTACATTTTATGTGTAAACAATGATGTGAAGAACAGAGCTTGAAACAATAGTGTAGGGAGTAGAGTGTTTTTCTTGCACACTGTAAACCAGGTTGGGGGGGTCCATGCATGGTACACCATATGGTTCCCCCAACCACCAGGACTGAACCCTGAGCACAAAGCCAGGAAAAATACCTGAGTACAGCCAGTTGTGTATGCCACTGTCCCCTGTTGGGGAAGCCGCGGTGTCCCCAACAGTGCCGGAAGGGAGTTCCCTTCTACCTCAGAAGTCGAGTTCCCTTCTACCTCGGAAATAGGCAGGGAATGGATGAAAACTTAGGAATCCGATGCAGTTTTAAAAGGCTTTACTTATCACAGGTTCCAGGATACAAATCAGCAATAGGAAAAACTCGGTGCTTAGGATTCCTGGCTAGAACCCCAGTCACATGTAGGCCAAGATGGCGGCCACCACGTGTAAAGGCCCTGTAGAGAGGAGACAAAGACAAGACTCCCAAGAAGGGTGTGAGCTCACAAAGAGAGAGCCCTCCAAGAAAGAGAGAGAGAGAGAGAGAGAGAGAGAGAGAGAGAGAGAGAGAGAGAGAGAAAGCAGGCTGGTTTTATACCCCTACAACTCAGTCCTACCACTATTATGGGAAGCAGGAAGAGTCAAATGCCCTTAGGTAATTTCTCCCAGCACCTCACCTAGGCCCTATTAGCCAGTATAGAATACATGGTCAGACAAACTGCCACATTTAGACTACCCCCTATCTACGAAGTAACCTGCAGAAGGCAATCCAGAGCAGATGCAGAGGTTCTTAGAGGAGTCCTGCAACAACCCCCTGAATAGTTTACTATAAAAAATTGAAAATATAAAATGTTTAGTAACATATAGAAAATTAAGATAAGAAAAAACAATTCCAATTGCAAAATGATAATACTTGTTACTTTAGGATCCTAACTTGTTTTTGGACCCAAAGCAAGGTTCATGACAAAGTGTTTTTAGCTGTCTGATTATGATGAACCATATGAACCACTGTTCATATTTTGTGAGAGTTAATTTGCCATATTTTATGTAAAGTCGGGTGTCTGGTACAAAGTCTGAGGGGCTACTTCTGGAACAGCAATAGCGGTGATAATATGAGAATGAGTCTCTGGAGAGCAGCCATCAGGAACTCGTTGAATTGTCAGGAATCCTGGATGGGGTCTCAGGAACACTGGAACAAATATCTCAAACTCTGAAACAGGAGTCTTGAGAGCTGGAACAGGTGTCCGGAACATCGGTGTGGGGTGTCTTGCAGGGCTTCTTCAGCAAGGGGACACTGGCACTGGTAACTCTACCTGTAGCTTAATTTTAGGCGAGATGAAAACACTTTTTGATATTAATGACAAATAGAGATTTTAAGGCTTGACAGGGATCCAAGTCTGGGATGGAGAGAAGAACATAAAGAAGCTCCAACACGGGTGGAGCAGGGAAATAAGTATGAGAATGATGATTTCAAAATTGATGAGTCTAGTGGATCAGCAGTGGAGCTGATGAATTTAATAGAGGTTTGTAGTGGTCAGAAATCGAGAAGGTAGTAGTTGAGACATAACATAGACACAACATTAATCATAAGCATAATGGTGGCTACCACACGCACACACACACACACACACACACACACATTTGATCGATCAATATCTTACAGCTGTATATATGACCCATCTAGGGTGATAAATGGTAACGAATCAAGCACTTCATGAAGATAAAGCTGGCAAATGATGGTGAGGAAATGTCTTTTCCTGTGAATAGAGCATTGGGAAAAATTATTTTTGCAAATTATTAAATTTTTAGTGAGCACTGTTTTAGGAGTCTCAGAGTATTAAATACTGTAGCGCAAGTTTACTGCATTCCAATATCTTATCCTGTGAACAGAATCATTAGAAAAACAATTTTTTCATTGATTTAGCAAACTTTTTTTGTAATGAGCACTGTGATCAGAGTCCAAAGCTTCCAGCATCATAGAAGGAATCTGCAGCATCCAAGTTCTTTTTCTGCAAATACCTGTGAGCAAAAACATTAAAAAAGGAAACTCTAATTAATCCTTGAAACATTTTGACATTGAGCACTATCTCGAATCCACCCATTTTTCCACCTTTTTTTTCATAAGAAAGAAAGCATTTAGGCTGTAAGGCAAGACATTAGACATAAACCATGATCAAAAGACTGCAAAACAAGATCATTATTAAAATGAACTAATCCAGGAGGTTTAAACAGCAACATGCAATTTAAAATTTAAGACTTTATATGGAAAGAATTAGTTATTTTCTGATTCTTGGAGAATTCTAGTCCTAACAAGTCGCAGAGGAACCCCGGAGTTTCTTGGCAGGGTTGTCATCTGTAGAAATGAAAGCATATCCTCTTCCCGAATGAGGAGGTGACCTGCAATCCATTTATCATCAATTTTCACTGATGGGTGAATTGACTGTTTTTTGAGCTTGCATATCCTCTTGCAAATGACGCTCAGCCGTGGTATAGGGATCTCCTTGAGGTATATTTAAGAAATTTAGAAAGGTTGGTGGTTCGTGCCCACCCAGGGATGCCAGATGTTGGGCACGCTGCCAGGTCCCCAATAGTGCCGGAAGCGAAGTTCCCTTCTACCTCGGAAGTCAGCAGGGAATGGATGAAGACTCAGGAATCCGATGCGGTTTTAAAAGGCTTTACTTATCACAGGTTCAGGATACAAATCAGCAATAGTAAAACCCGGTACTTAGGATTCCCGGCTAGAAACCCAGCCACGTGTAGACCAAGATGGCAGCCACCACATGTAAAGGCCTTGTAGAGAGGAGACAAAGACAATACTCCCAAGAAGGGTGTGAGCTCACAAAAGAGAGAGCAAAAAAAGAAGAGAGCCCAAAGAAAGAGAGAGAGAGAGAGAGAGTGAGAGAGAGGAAGCAGGCTGATTTTATACCCCTGCAACTCAGACCTCCCACTATTATGGGAAGCAGGAAGGGTCAAATGCCCTTATGTAATTTCTCCCAGCACCCCACCTCAGCCTTATTATATGCTAATGATTTGAGCCAAGATCTGCCTGGAAATGCCTTATAGGGGTAGAGAAGGGGGTTTCTGAGGTGGCATGCCTCTGTACCAAAGACTAATACTAATGCCAGTCAAATATTTCTCCAAGCCTTCACAGGAGTCTCGTCTACTTCACGGTAGTTTTGTATTTTAGTTGCCTTTGAGTTATCAGGGGAGCCATGCTTGCTTGCTTGGAGGCAAACAGCATTTCTCTCTGGTCTAATTACTTAGAGATCCAACGTGGCCAGGCAAATATGCTGGTACGATCTAGCTAGTCCCACGATGATTGTGGTAGCATGAGAGAATATTTATACCAGCCAGTATAGAATACATGGTCAAATAAACTGCCACATTTAGACTACCCCCTATCTATGAAGTGACCTGCAGGAGGCAATCCAGGGCAGATGCAGAGGCTCTTAGATGAGTCCTGCAACAGTCCCCCATTTCTCAAAAGAACCAAAACCAAACAAATAATATCCAATCTATGGTAATGTTAAAAATGATTAAAATGTTTAGAAATAAATTTAACAAAGAATGACAAACATGCTTAATGAAAATTAAAAATCACTCTTGAGAGAAATGAAAGAAGACAGAAAGAAACAGAGAAACATCTTTTGTTCATAGGTTCGAAGACTGAAATAATTTTATCCAAAGTAATTTACATACCCATCAAAATCATAATTTTCTTTTTAAAGGATGTAAAACAAATTCTAAAAATCCCAGTGAAAATATAAAACTTTCAGAATAGTCAAGTTATCCTAAAAAGGGAATAATTGCATTTCATATTTTAGTCTAAGCTACAACTGATCATTATTAAACCTGTGTGGTACTGGTACAAAGCAAGAGTCTCTGATCAACAAAGTACAATTAAGATACCAGACGTAAACCATTAATGCGTGGACCATTGATTTATAAAAAGTAGCTAGCTTCTTGTAACAGACAGAAATATCTTCAGCAAATAGTGATGGCAAGACTTAACAGTCACATGCAACAAGCAACATGAAATTTGACTACTATTACTTGTAGTGTAGTAGTATATCATACTACATACAGACTCGGTTCCTGGATGAACCCAAAGTCATGGCAAGGCCTGACAAGCTACCTGTGGTGTATTCGATATGCCAAAAATAGTAACAATAATGAACCTTATTCACAATGAATGGAAACTTTACTTGTGCCCGCATGAGCAAATCGATGAACTACAGGAAGACGAGTGACAAGTGACACACATTAATTAAAAATGGATTAATTACCTGGTATTAAACCTGTTCTATAAAACACAATGAGGGAAATATAGGCAGGACTCTTCAAGATCTCAAACTCAAGGAGTTTTTAATGATACAGTCTCACTGACAAAAAGGCAGAAATGGAAATAAAAGAGCATCTGTAAGGTGAAAGAAATAACACCTGAAATGACAAGACACTTCGCTGATTGGGAGAAAATATTCACACCTCATACATCAGATAGAAACTAATATCCAAACATATATAAACTACTCCCAAAACCAATATATTTATTCTTTGGATTTTTTGTGTGTTATGTCTTTTATGACCATACCAAGTTTATTAAATTTAGTTCTCATTCTAAAATTAACTATTGCACTGAAGTCAGTGCATTTTGTTTCTATATAAACTTACCCACTGCAGGCTCTTAGGGATTTGGTTTGTTTTCGTTTTTCTCCTTTGAAGGTAACACTAGGTGGTGTCTAGTGTTTAAACTGATTGTTTGCTCAAGAATCTTTCCTGATACTCTTCAAGGCACAAAATGTAGTGCCAGGGATTGCAGCATGATCAGACATATGCTAGGCTAGTGCAGAAGCCACTGTACTATCTCTCTGTCCTCTTAATTTTTGTTCTTTGTTTAAATTTATTACTTTCTATAAACACCTAATAATGTTAATTCTAGAGCCTTAATTTTGAAGTACAAATATAGCTACTAGTATTAAAGTTCAAATATAGTGAGTAGTAGCATATTATCATATAATACTATTCTACTAGTACTTCTAGTAGAATCAAATTGGATATTTGATTCTAGTATGATTTAGTATGTCTCCTAGTATACCATGATCACTGTATTCAGGATACATGTCTGATCATTTTGTATCATACATTGCCATCATATAATGAATTATATCATAGATCATATCATCTATTTGCTGTTTCACTCTAAAGACACAAATTTCTTATAGATACTTATTGTTATTGTTTTTATATTTCTGAATTTTATTGTTGCTAATTTTATTGCTTTCCATATATAGAAAAAAAGAATAATTATTTCTCAGTACACTAATACATTATATAATATCTACAAAATCTTTAGCAGTGGGATAAGAAAGTAGATATTTCTGAAAAAGCAAATGTTACCAAATAATGAGCTACTGCATAATTATATTTACATAATTTTCTGTTTATGTATATTGGTCTCGTGTGCCAAGTTGAGGACTTTGAAAGAGAAGTTGCCCTTAAATATATATATATATATATATATACATATATATGTATGTATGTATGTATGTTTGTTTGTTTGTTTGTTTGTTTGTTTTACGACTTTTATTAGATTTTCTTTTGATAAAAGACCAACCTTGAAAGTGACTACATTTGAGGCTGGAGCAATAGTCCAATTGGGAGCATGTTTGCCTTGCATGCAGTCAGGTTCAGTTGACCCAGGTTCAATTTCCAGCATCCCCTATGGTTCCCCCAGCACCATCACAAGCAATTTCAAAGTGAAGAGCCAGGAGTAACCCCTGAGCATTGTCAGGTGTGACCCAAAAAGGAAAAAAAAAACAGACTACATTTTCTTTTGAACTTTTTTAGGACAGCTGAATCTGAGTGACTGACTTCTATTCAGTAACTTAGCCTGGATGTGTGTCTTAGCTGATCACTTGTAAGTCAAAGGTTAGAACTATACTTGGAGATAACAGAAATCTCAAATTTAATTATCCTAACAGATTATTTGATTCATTTCCTGAATTTCCTTTCTTTTAACATACTCCCTTATATGGCAGCTTTATTTATCCATTTTGCAAGCAGAAATTATCAGTCATCTCTTATTCTTTTATTTCCTCTATACTCTACATTCATTAAAGTAAAATTTCACATTCTCTAACACAATAGCTGACTATATCTCACCATCTCTGCTACTATAAAATTGAGTACAAACAAAAATAGTTCCTCAGAGGAATACAGACCAACTTCTAGTTCATCTCCCTGATTAAAATTCTGTCTTCCTATACTCCAATCTCTGCATGGAGTTTTGTAGTTTTGTTCTGTATTTGGTGAACATAAATCATAATATGTCACTACTCATCTAGAAATATTTAATAGAGAATATTTATATACCATTTTATTTGAGACAGCCCTAGTTTGTTCCATTCAGGAAATATTGTTAATAAAACCTCCCTTAACTCTGAAAATTAAACAGGGCTGCAAAAGAATCAAGAGCTTAAAATAAAGCAAAGAATAAATAGTATGTCAAAACTGGCCAGCCACAAAAAACCAGCTTAATAAAAGAAAATATTACATAATATTTAATCCAAAATGAATTGAAAACTTGTATGTAGGACCTGAAACTTTAAAATACATAGAAGAAAACAGGTGATGAATTTTTTGGTATCAGTCTTAGATATGTATTAGAAGATTCTAATCCAATAGCAAGAGACATACAAGCAAAAGTTAATAATTAGCACTATGTAAAACCAAAGCCTTTAAAATTAATTTTTATTGATTGAATTTCTGTGGTTTATGGTACTGTTAATAATGGTTTTCATGCACATAATTCCAGCACCATTTGTACAGCATAAGAAACTATTGCAAAAACAATAACCTGACTGAGTAAAAGCCATTTGTTCATTATATCCTAACAATAAGTCAATACACAAATATGGAAAAAAATCATACAAATCTATAGCAACAAACCCACTCCCCAAATCACCCCATTAAAAAAAAATGAGAACCAAATCCTCACCTCCTCCCTGAAAAATAATTTTATTCAAAGAATTTGTACAGATAGTCAACAAATGCATGAAAAGTATGCTGGGGACTGGTAATAGAGCTAAGAGCCAGACTGCATACTTTACATGGGGGAGGACCAATAACAAGGGCTAATACTTGACATTTTGTGATCCTCAAAACGACCAGGAACACAGAGGCCCCAAGCCTGGAATAGCACCTGAGCACACAGGTGTGATTCAAAAGTTAAAAGTCAAATTACTTATAGCTTAGGAAATAAAAATCAAATAATATGTATCAAAAAAAGCCAAGAATCAGGGGCTGGAACAATAGTAGAGTGGGTAGGGCTGAAAGCAAAGAAATACTAAATTTTGTGTTGAATGTAGAGAGAAGAGACTCATGTGGGAATGGAAGTTTGCACAGATATCAGAGACAAGTAAGAGACTCTCCAAGAGAACAAAAAATAGAGAGGGCAAAAGATAGACCAAAGGTGTAAGAGTATGTGTTGCATATGGGAGAAACAGGGTCGCTCCAGAGACCATATAAACTCCTGAGCGTCACAGAAGGGACCAACCCTTATGACAAGCACAGAGTCATGATAGCCTCTGACTACCACCGGGTGACTCCAATTCCTCCGAGTAACAAAGAATAAAGTAGAAATTCCATTAAGTTTATGATATGTATTCATTCCTATACATAATTTAATGATATGCATGCAATAAGTAATATATATATATATATTAAGTGACTTATATTTTGGAAAGTGGTGAATTGTACCCCCTAAAATATAATGGTTTGTAAGTAACATTACCTCAAAATTGTTTTAAAAACGAATCAGAAAACTGCAAGTAACTTAAGTGTTCACAACTGACACATGTCTAAAGATATATTATATACATAATTTAGTACTATTCAGCTATAAAATATACAAAATTCTGACATTTGCAATAAACATGGGTTGATGTGAATGGTATCACATAATTAGTGAAGGAAACCAAGTGGAGAAAGACAAACACTATGATTTAATTCATGTCATGTATAAAGAAGTAATAAAGGCAAATTAATATATTAAAGATAAAGTTTTGAACTATATGAGTAATTTGTGGGGCTGAGAAATAGTACATCAAGTCACGTGCCTATCTTTCAAGTGGTCAACCCAGTTTCAGGCTTTGCCACCTCATATGGTCCCCCAAGTACAGGAGTGATTCCTGAACACAGAACCAGGGATAAGCCTGCAGTTTCAGAATAAAAATTACTTCATGGTTACCGAAAGGATAATGAGTAAATAAGATTAAAAGGGATAACTAGGGTTAACTGCACTGTGGAAGACTGAATTGGACTTTCAGTGGCAAATTTTATTCAAAATGTATAGTTAAAGATCTATCTAATATATCATTGTGTTTGCAGTGTGTGTTATGAGGTGGCTGGCATGTAGCGTGAAGGAGGTCAAGGGATTCCTCCCTGAGAATTTAATGCACAGTAGTCCTACAGTGTCAAGAAATTATTCAGGACCAATTTGTATGTGATGGAAAAAATAAGGGGAGGAAAAGCAAGAGATACATAAAGAAACCTGATGTATATGTCATTAGACAGGGAGGTGAAATCTGTAGATGTGCTTACATTGTTCTATCATCTGGATGTTGTTCGATTTTGACCCCTAAATTAGAAATTATGGTTAATTATTTATACAAACTTTTCAAGGGAATTTATATACATATTTAATAATTGAGTTATCACATATTTATTATCTGTTTTCTTCTAGAACAATTTTTAATTCCTGAAAAAATACTACTTATTGTATTGAAATACCTTTAGTAATAAGTAAATTTATTCTTAAGTTAATTATCTCACCCTTGTCCTTGCATGACAGGTCTTACTGAACTCATACAAAGCAGACATTTTCTTTTAGTAGCTCAAAATATTTCTACTATATTTTTTAAATCTTTTGCATTTGGCAAGGTTTTGCTTATATTATTGACTTTTATGGATGAATTCAACATGCTTCACACTTATTTTATGACTATACTTTTTTACAAAATTCACCCTATTTGTTGAGCACAAGACCAATAATTTAACATATTACATTATTGTTATTAATGAACTGCTAAAATGTTCCAGGCACTATACTAATATTTCATTTCTTTCATAATTTTTACAATGTCCACAAGTTACTTTTTGAAGACACATTATACTAATTGAGGCAACAAAAATTAAAATCAACAAAATTAAAATTTCCAAGGTGATAGAACAAGCAAAAGGGATTTAAAGCAAAAGAAGTTTGCTACCATGATCTCGCCTCCATTGGGAAACCAACACTCACCAGATTCTCTCTCTCCTTTGGTTTGGGAGCTTTACCTAGAGCCTCAGTCAGTGCTTACACCTGACTTTGTGGTCCAGGTACTCCCCAGTGCTCAAGAATACAACTGGTGCCTTGATAGAACTTGGGTCTGCTGTGTGCAGAGCAAGAGCTTTATCCACTGTACTAATTCTCTCACCTAAGAATTGATCTCTTGAGGTAAATTCACATTTAGCCTATGAACCTCTCAAATAATAATTTAATGATAAAATAACCTAAGTTCAGGAGTGAAGATGTCAAATGATGTAGTTTTATTTGATCAACTAATATTTTTGTTAAACTAAGAAATATTTAGAAATATTTTAGTTGTAACTCAATGTATAAAATATTTTATATCCTAAATATAGAAATATTTTAGTTATTTTGAAATATTTTATTTTAGCTAATATTTTATAAATATTTCATGTTAAGCTAAAATTAAAAACCTATATACTAATAAAAAGTTAGAATATTAAGTTGTAGAAGTTTATTAGTAGGATATCAGCAACTATTTTGGAAATTTCAATTTTTAGAGAGTAGAACATATATTTCTAAATTTATTGTCCTGTACTTCAAGTTTTCCTACATTTTTACGAATATGTTTATATTTTTCAGTCTAAGTGAGAATTTTTTTTAGATTTTAATATTATATTTTATTGTATTGATGTAGCATCAAAGTCCGCAATTCCTCATCAAAAATATTTTGTGGTATTATTTATTATAATCTGTATGAGCTCAAAGTATAATTTTAAACATTTTATTTTGAAAAATATTAAAATTATTGCATTTAAAAATATATTTTATATAAATTATTACATTTATAAATAATAAAAATAATAGCACAGTTTCTTTGGATATCAATAGATAATTTTGAGTTTAAATTACTTTTTCTGACATTGTTTTTTTTCCTCTAAGAGTAAAATTTATTGACCAAAGAGATGAGGTTCAAGTGCTTTGCATATGTGAGAACCTGGGTAGGGTCTTGATAGATCCCAGAAATTCTTGGGTAGATTCCAAGAATTGCATAGCCCTAAAGCATGGTGACTGAATAGTGCTGAATTGACCTGACCAGCAACCAGGTCATACCTGATCCATGTGGTACTAGGGGGGTAGGTAGACTCAGGAATCTTGGGCTTCACAACTATGTGGCATGTGTTCTAGACCATCTAGATTCCCAGTTTCCATGTAGATTCCTAATTTTCAAACCCTGAAATTCACCTTCTTTTCAACCAAGATGTGTTCCTAGAAGCTTTGAATGAATGTAATTGTGTTTTGAGGTAGTGAGGATTTTACTCAGGACCCCAGACTTGTGATGCATGTGCTTTGCCCTGAGGCACTTTTCTGGACACAATGAATGCATTTTAACATTTAGATGAATATTATTGCTATCCTTCACTCAGTAATGGTCACTCAGCATATTATTACAGTAGCCACAAACCCATATCTAGCCTACCTAAAACATGCATGAGAAATAAGCATCACTCTTGTGAAATTACCTCATCCCAAATACTGAAGTGCTGAAAATTCTCAGTGTCTCCATACTTCTTCTATTATCTTCATGTAGTGACTTTCTTTGGGTCTTTCATTGTCTTTAACTGAACTATTCAAACAGATTCCTAATTAGTCTCCCTACACGAATTCTTCTGCTTCAATCCACCTACAATGCAGGATTAAAAATATCCAGATAATAATTCTATATTTTAAGACTCTCAATGACTCCCTGTTGACTTCTTTGTTAGGATTATAGCCATATTGCTTTTTATAATCTCACCTTAACTAAAACCCCACAGATTGCTCTAGCCCTAAAAATACTCTCTTTTTCAAAGGATTCAGCAGGGAAAAACAACTAAACATTTCCATCCCCAGGATGTTTCTTGACCTTACACATTCTGCCTCTTGGGTATTTAATCATTTTTTTCAAACTTAATATATTTGTTCATAGCTTGACAAATTTGTATATACCCTTCCATATTCAGATCAAAGCTGCCTCTGTTTATTGACTCCTGACATTCATTGTTAGCTTAGCCACAATTTGTTTTTTTTGTTTCCAAAGTAGTTTTAGGTGCCATATTTTAAATAATAATACACTTGTATATCTGTCCCTTCCAAGAGCATGTGAATTCTTGGAAAATGGAAACCACTAGATTTTTTGTCCTTGTATCATTCTAATAATAATTTTATGAATAAATAATATAGAATATATAGAGTGCATTTTTAGCAACTTTTTCCAGAAAGAAGTAGTACATACCTGTGGCTCATTATATCTTACAGTGACTGCCTTTTACACTTTTCTTTATTAAAATTTCATTATTTAGCAAAGTTATAGAGGGAAGGGCTGGGTTTGACATGTTATGTGTGATTCCCAGACAGGCAACCCTGACCACCTAGATTAATGAATTGTGTAAGTGCATTTAGCATGCTGGATATAGCTGTCATATATATATATAGGGACTTTGCATAGTGCCTGATTATTAATGACATTAATTATTTAATGAACTCATAGGAATTGAACTTAGATTGTGCAAAATGAAGTGGAATATTTCACTATACATTGCAAGGTCAAGGAAGACATATAAATGTGATAAGTGCAGCATTGCCATATGGGAGCATTCAGCACAATTGATCTGTTATTAAATGCATACATTATTAAGTATAATTCTATTTAAAGCAGAACCTCTTGACATTCTAAACCTTAGCTTCTGAACTTTGGAAATTATCTCTATTAATTCCTCTTCTCTCCAATATACTTTCTACATAAATTAAGAAAATTGAAGAGAAATCAAATTGTCAGCAGTTATGATTCAACTATGGGAAAATCGTATGTCAACAATTTGTTGACATAATAATAAACAATAAACAATCCACACCCCTCACCAAATAAATTTATATGTAGAAAAGTAAAACCACCAAAATTATAGTGCTAGGACAGGATGTGGGTTCTTTGAGAGGCTATAGCTCAAACATCTTGAAGGTATATTATCTAGAACTTCCAAAAAGGAGTGTTTGTTGTTACAGTTGTCTAGTCTTTAGTATTTCGCCTGTAGCATCGAGAACAAAATGAATGTAACAAATTGAAAATTGGAGATCTTGAAGATGTTTGTGTTCATTATCAATATGAAAATGAAAATTAGATTTAGCACAAACTTAAGCTTCCAATCCTTAAATTGCCATCATCATAGTATATTTATTATCACACAGAGCATGGGAAGATGATTCCTAATAATACACAGTTCCATCACCATAGATACAAACTATTTGTGAGCAAATCCTAACTCTTCTCTCAACATCATGTATTCTGGCTCTCAGAATTCTGTTTGGGTAAGAAAATGTATATTTCTTTAGAGTCTTTGTTTTTTCATTTCTATATACTTGAAGGAGAGAAAATATTTTTTGGCAAATAGAATAAAAAGAATAAAGACCTCTCTCAAACCATATGAGAAGAGATCATGAGCACTTAACTTCCTTACACATTCCTCTCCTCAGACCTCCCATGTATGTGACACATGAAAAGATGGCGGTATCTTCGGAGGACAAAAAAAGCAATATCTATCCAACCACTGTGGCGCAGATAGTATCACCCCTCTTCCCCAGTCCCAAATTGCGGTACCTTTAAACTCCATCATCTAGAACTAGCCACAAATATAATAGTTAGCTTAGCGACCTACCCATCCCAGAGATATTTTGTTAGTGCATTCCTTTATTATCTGGCAGCCCACATTTGTTACTAAATAGTAAACACTAGAAATACACCTAGTGCCTCTATAAAAAATTTTTAAATTAAAAATCAGGAACCAAAAATACAGCACGAGGTAAGCTAAAGTACTTGCCTTGCATGGTCCTCGCCGGCAATGCCGGTGTGCAATTCCTGAACAAAGAACCATATACTGTAAGCCTTGAACATCACCGCAAGTTCCCCAAACAAACAAAAAACAAGGAAATAAAATACAAACACATAATGCGCTCTTCTAATGAGAAAAAAAAATTAAGTATTTTTAAACAGATAATTAAATATTTGATATAGGAACTGAAGAAACAGTTCAACAAACAGGATGCTTGCCTCGGGTACAATGGACCCAAGCCGCATGCTAACTCGTCGGAAGCCGCTGGGGTCCCCAACAATAACAGGGAAAGAAATTCCTTTCTTCCTCCAAAGCCAGCAGGAAATAAATGAAAACTCAGGGAATCCAACGCTCCTTAAAAGCGCCATACTCATCACAGGTTCGACATACAATCCAAAGAGCAGGGAAAACCTCCAGACTCTTGGTTCTCAGCTAGGTCCTACAGACACGGTAGGCCAAGCTGGCTGCCACCACTTAAGCTGAGACTCCAACAGGAAAGTTGGAGAGAACGGAGAAGCAAAACACCAAGTGAAATTCTAAAATGGCAAAAGAGGGCTTCTTTTCTTCTGCAGCTTATTTTATAGAGAGAAACCCTCCAAAACTCCCCAAACTCCAGTCCATCGTGGTCTGGGCCATCTAGAGATGAAAACAGGTAAATAGCTCCTGCTGCAGACACACCTAAGAGCCTCTTGCATCTCGCTCCCGGGATTGCCTCCCGTAAGTGTCACTTCATAGATATGGGGGTAGTTTAACTGTTACAGCTTATCTGAATTCAAGCATGTATTCTGTACTCGCTGGTATAAATATTCTCCCATGCTAATGCCAAATCATTGTGGGACTAGCTTAGATATTACCAGCATATTTGCCTGGCCACATTGGATTTCTAAGTAATTCAGGACCAGAGTGTCGGCTGTTTGCCTTCCGCCAAGCAAAGTATAACTCCCCCTGATTACTCAAAGGCAAACTAAAATAAAAACTACCATGAAGTAGAGGAGACTCTTGTGAAGGTTTCTGAGAAATATTTTAACTGGCATTAGTATAGTTTTGCACAGAGGCATGCCATCTCAGAAACCCCCTTCTCTGACCCTTTTATAAAGGCATTTGCGCAGATCTTGGCTCAAGACATTAGCATCTGGGAAAAGGAAAAAAGGATCAGGGGTGAGGTGCAGTGTGGGAGAAATTTCCTGAGGGCATTTGGACTTCTGCTTTGTTGGGTGAGGACTCATTTAGCATTCTTTGAAAGTTATTTATTACAGCTCCTCCCCAGTTTTCCATTACGGAGGCTTGGTCTCTGCCCTGGGTTCTGTGAGCTGCGTCAGAAGACCTCCTTAGCTGCTACATTTCTATAGAGCTATTTTACTGTTTTCATCTCTAGTCCAGCCCACAATGGCCGGGCTGGGAAGTTTTTGTGGGTTTCTATCTATAAAATACAGCTACAAGCAGCTTCCCAGCACCATCTGGGGACCCAAGAGCTTCCCCCAACAGCTCCATAGAAATGCAGCACTTCAGGTGGCCTTCTGGACATTTACAAGTACCCAGAGCCGTG
Organism: Cryptotis parvus; assembly: GCA_021461705.1. Taxonomy (NCBI): domain Eukaryota; kingdom Metazoa; phylum Chordata; class Mammalia; order Eulipotyphla; family Soricidae; genus Cryptotis; species Cryptotis parvus. The sequence goes on from JAJIBD010028218.1 coordinate 46,778, forward strand.
ATTCAAAGCCCTAAGAGAGTCTTGGAGAGCCGCTGGAAAGCTTTAAATATAACTGGAAGCTAAATAAATTCAAATATATGGACTCCCTGAACACACCTGAGTGATCCTTTGAGCACAAAACCAGGGAATTCCTTATTAAGTACATTGTGGATGTAATGCCCAAAAACAAAACAAAACACGGTTAAAATGTTCAGGATGCAATTCCTTTCTCCCATTGGATGTTCAAAATACAAGATTTTGAATGCTATAGCATTACAAAAAAAGATAAAGTAATATGGCTGAAGTTTTTTCCCCTTTCTTTTCTTCTTTTTCTTTGAGGGCAAATACTCCTAATTGGTACTTAGGAAACCCGTAAGCCATGCTCTGGGTAATTTTTAATTTTGGCTAACTTTGATGTTGTTTCAACAAAAGTGGTCCATGGTGCCATGCAGATTGGGTCCCTATGATGCTAGGGATTACTTATGTCACCCCTCTGGATCCAGCCTCAAGAGCTGCACTCTGAAATAAATGTGATGCCAGGGATTAAATCGGGTGTGTTTAGCCATTATAAATATCTCTTGACTCCGGACAATTTGTTTTTAAACTCAAACCCATGTTTTAATTCAAGAAGGCAATTCCTTCAGATTCCTCTAAGCAAAATTGAACGTACAACTAATAAATAAATAATAAGGAACTCTCAGGGGTTTCACTTCTTCATAGAACAAAACAGCAGAATTAGCCCCAAGTACTCAAAGGGCTGGGGTCTTAGGGCCTGACTCTTTCCCACCAACAAACCCGAGCCGGACCCAGAAGCAGCCCCCAGTTCTTTTAATATCTTATCATATCACTGTGGGAGATATACTAAATTGCCAAAGATGTTCATACTCTGGGTTTTTATTATATATAGTGTTCTAGCACGATCTCTCTACTAGTGCCTATTTCCCGCTAACAATGTCCCCGATTCCTCCTTCCCTAGACTGCTGCTCTATAGCAGGTTCCTTCTCTATTATGATATGTTATATATATATATATATATATATATGTATCATATGTATGGTACCAATATCATATATATATAAGGGTATATATATATATATATGTCATGGAAATAAATGCAATCATCTATATCTGTCTTCTTCCTTCTTAAGTACCCCCACTAACATGATTCTATTCATTTATAGGCAAATTTCAGCTTCACTTTTCCTCTTAAAAGCTGCATAGTATGCCATTGTTTATATGTGTACAAAAGGTTCTTTATCCAGTCATCGGGTTCTTGGGCACACTGTTATTTCCAGATTCTGATATTGTATATAATGCTACTATGAACATAAAGTGCAGATGGTACTTCCACTGTGTGTGTTTTTGATTTCCCAGGGTGTATTCCCAGGAGTGGTATGGCTGAGGCAAGTGGGAGCTCAATTTCTAGTCTTTGGGAAAGGAAATCGTCCATATTTTCCAAAAAGGCTGCACCATTCTACATTCCCACCAAACAATGGATGCAAAGATAATCCCTTTTTCCTACATCGATGCCAGCACTTTTTTGTTGTTCTTGCTCTTGGATATGTGCCAGACTGTGTGGTGTGAGACAATAGTCATTATTATTGTTTTGATTTGCATCTCTCTGATGATTAGTGATGATAAGTATTATTTCATATGTCTTCTACCATTCAAATTTCTCTTTCCCCTTTTCAAGTTTCTGTTCCTTTCTTTATCGCCATATTTTTTGATGGGGTTTGCTGTTTTCTTCTTGTAAAGTTCTACCAGTGCCTGATATATACCACTGTGTACTATTAACCGCTATTAGATGTTTTGATATTGGGTGAATATTTTTTCCCATTCTGGTGTGGACTGTCTCTTTGTATCTGATCACTGTTCTTTGAGTTACAAGTTTTTTAGTTTCCATGAAGTGCCATATGTTTATCTTTTCTCTAGTTGCTTTGAGCAGTGGTGTTTCGCCGCTTTGATGATTCCTTTAGCTTCGCTTGTCTTGGAGTGCTTTTTCCTATATTTTCTTCTAACGCACTTTTTATAGATTTTAGGTCTGATATTGCAATCTTTTTTTTTTT
>JAJIBD010028219.1:0-76609 GCA_021461705.1 Cryptotis parvus
ATGGAGTTCAATTTCTAGTCTTTGGAGGAAAGTCCATATTGTTTTCCAGAAAGGCTGTACCAGCAGGCATTCCCACCAACAATGGATGAGTGTCCCCTTTTCCCCACATCCACACACCAGCACTTGTTGTTCTTGCTCTTTTGAATATGTGCCAGTCTCTGTGGTGTAAAGTGGTATCTCCTTGTTGTTTTGATTTGCATCTCTCTGATGATTAGTGATGATGAGCATTTTTTCATATGTTTTTTGGCCATTCAATTTCTTCCTTGCTGAAGTTTCTGTTCATTTCTTCTCCCCATTTTTTGATGGGGTTGTTTGTTTTCTTCTTGTAAAGTTCTACCAGTGCCTGATATATCCTGGATATTAACCCCTTATCAGATGGATATGGGTGAATATTCTTTCCCATTCTGTGGACTGCTTTTTGTATCTTAGTCACTGTTTCTTTTGAGGTGCCAGAAGCTTTTTAGTTTCATGTAGTCCCATATGTTTATCTTTTCTTCTAGTTGCTTTGTTAGTGATGTTTCATCTTTGAAGATGCCTTTAGCTTCAATGTCATGGAGGGTTTTTCCTATATTTTCTTCAATGTACTTTATGGATTCAAGTCTGATATTGAGATCTTTAATCCATTTTGATCTGATTTTTGTGCATGGTGTTAGACACAGGTCCAAATTCATTCTTTACATGTCGCTGCCCAGTTTTCCCAACACCACTTTTTGACAGATACAGAATGACTGCATTTATCTGCATAAAATAAATATATAGGTACATATTATGATACCAATATCCAAGGTCAAGTGAAACATATATCAGGAGGTCCTGTCAAAGGTGGAAATTATCACAAGCGGTGGGATTCAGAGGCTAGGTAAGACAGAAATGGAACAGTGTGCTAACAATTGTTGAGGGTACTAATGCCAACCTAGAACTGAGCATTAAATAGAGGCAAAAAGATACACATGACAACCCTTTAATGTATGTTCTGTAATCCATGGTCTGGAGGGGAAGGAAAAGAGAAAGAGAGAGAAATGGGAAAGAAATCAAGAACCTGCCATGGAGCAGGGCTGGGGGAGGGGAGGGGGAACCGGGGAGCGTTGGTGGTGGGAGATGGGCACTGGTGGCGGGATGGGTGCTGCAACACTGTTTGACCAAAACCCAAATATGAACTTTTTAATTGTATATTCTTTGTAATTTTAAAAATAAAAAAAATTTAAAAAAAAAAAAGAAAAGAGGGGCTTCCAGGAGGGTGTGTTAATTGCCCCTGCTGGATAGTCAATAGCATAGTGTGGTCCTGCTGTGCTATTTATGGGCAAGGGGTTTTATCTGTTGTGTTTCCTGGGAATATTCACATATTTGGGACTCTGTGGAAGACACTCTCCCCCACTTCTTCCACATGCTTGTGCTGGTTATTTCTGTGTCTTTTATATCTCACAAAAAAAAGAAAACAACATTTGGCTCCATCAAAACATCCTATGAGTTCCAGAGACAAGAATACTCACTCAAGTTGACCCCATTTATAGGTATACACCTACTCAGAGAAGAAATTTTCCAGTGCAGTATATAAGCAGATATACACATGAAATAAATTAAATCAACGAGGAACTTGGAGATCATGAAAGTTGTTCATGTGATTTTTTAAAAAATCATTTGAACTCATACTTTGCACTGGGAAAGTGCCTTTGACTTTCAGACTAAAACAAGACTAAACCCACCCATAGCACTCTGTGGACACAAATCTGTGTTCCTTTGATTTTTTTTTTTTTTTTTTTGCTTTTTTTGGTCACACCCAGAAAGGTTCTGGGGTTACTTCTGTCTCTCAGGAATTACTCCTGGTGGTGCTTGGGGGAACATATGGGATGCTGGGCATCAAACCCGAGTCTGCGCGTGACAAGGTAAATGCCCTACTTGTACTATTGCTCTGGCCCCTATTCCTTTGATATTTTTTATAAATATCCATGCATGTAATGGAACCCATGATCTCAGATGCAAGGCAACTGCTCTTCTACTAAGCTAAACTCTCGCCCTCCAACTACAGCCACCCTAAAGATGGCCTCACTCATATTGCCTTTTCCTGGTAGTGTCAGATTCTGTTCACAATATAGAGATGTTGGAGAAGAGAAATGCAGACTATCCAGCAAATAAGCATTTTCCTCCTCCCTGTCTTCTCTCTCAACGCATCTCTAATAGGACTTGCCCTCCCTAACCTCCTTTATGGAGAGAACCCAGCTCCAACAGATTACCACCTAGCAATACGAACTGGCTATTATTAATCTTCCTACACTGATGCCTGGCTCCTCTCTTCCTTTTCTTTCAGGACTGGGGCAGTGACTCCGAATGTAATACAGGGATAAGATCTAAATATCCTCCTACCTCAGGTGAGTAAATGCAACAACGTTCCTATTTTCATTGTGTGCTATTAGGTGGGTGGGACACACTAAAAACTATACCCTGGGGATTTCCAGAGTCTTGCGTGATGCAACAATAATTCATTCCTAGCTATAGAAGATGCTCTGCACACTTGGACTCCAGTCGGGGCTTGGAAAAATGAATAGAGCAGGTCTCTATCCATTGATGTGATACAATGAAGGAAAGAATCTTGCTATGCTCAAGAGACCTATAGCTGGAACTTTCAAGCTGGAACAGGGTGTTCTGAGAATGGACAATAGCCAGGGCTTCATAGATAATGGTCTTGACAGACCAAAAGGCACATGGGCTCTCAAGCCTAAGGCTGGACAAAAGTGTACTGGGACATTTGGGGGATTGAGCCATAACACAGATTCCTGGCAAGGTATTCTCACAGGCCAACCCAATGTTTCCCATAGTCCATGCACTGCGACCATCGGACATCAATGTGGTGGCTGCAATGGGTGATTGGATCACAGTGAGTACGGGCCCACCTGGACTGGGTAGGTCTCACTACACCCTTTCAGGAAGGAAAATGCAATTCCTGACTGCTTTGTTAAGAAAGGGGGGGTCTATTTCTCCAATGTCTTGGAGCACAGATATAGAAATGTCTCTTTGCTTTCACAGACTGCTTTTGGAACAAGTCCTGACAACCAAGCACAGTTAGAAAACTGGCAGGGCCTCTCCTGGAGGTGACTCTCTTCAGTCTATTTTTCTTTTCTGATTGGAAAATAAACTTTTTATCTGTTTCTCCAAGATGAGATTGCCATGACACACGATACAGTTTATAGATTGTCTATTTACAATTTACAGGAGTATTTCTCTCCTCTGAGAAAAACAGCGTTCATTAATTTTCTGTTATTGCTGTCCTCTCATCCAAAATCACCGGATCAGAGGTTTTGTTGCATTGTCACCCCAGTGGACATAATGTGTCGACAGATCTCCCTGAGGCTGATGGTCCTTAGGGTAGTAACAAAGTCTGGATAGGAAATATGGCAGCAAATGGAGTTGCAGGTTTTCAACATCGAGACTTTCTCTCTTTCCAGCATCGGAGGAGATAAATCTCTGGATAAGCAGGTCACACTACCCAGTAAGTAGGAGACGGAGCTGCCCCAGGACCGTGTCAAACCCCCAAAGTGGGGAGCAGAGATCCCCCCGGAAGAAGGGAAATCACGAGCCCTGGAACCCAGAATTGCCCTCCCCAGTTCTCCTGGTATCTGGCAACTGCATGGCTCCCTCTCACGCAGGCTTTCTCTCCTCCTTCCTCCCAGACATTCTGAGGAAGTTCAACCTTCAAGTCCATGGCTATTCCAGAGGTGCAGGAGATGATTATGCAGGGCTGAACGTAGCAAAAATGAATGCCAGAGCTCGGTGAGACCATCTGGGAAGGACGTGGTGCACCAGGGTGGCCATAAGGGACCAGAGTGAGATCAGTGTGGGATTCTGAAGCAGGGAGACATCTGTGAGTCTAGTTGCAGGCTTGGTCCTGGAGGTATCAGGAGTGTCTGAGCCTGAGCTGACCCTTCCCAGGGATTAGCTCATGCACCCTGCCCCCCATGAAGGTTGATGCCCCGTTTAATCAGAAAAGTCTCATTCCCAAGGCTGATTCTCAGCTCTAATTCTGACCCCTGGGATATTTCTATTTCCCCAGGAAGCAGGAGGGCCACTGGAGAGAACTAAATGAGGACACTCTGGCCCATGCCTAGAGACAGTCCTGTTGACTGACACTATCTCCATTCCTCCAACCACCCCATCTGAGCTTCCAGGTTGAAACTCAGTCCCAAGATGAATGATGTCTCTCAGGATAAGAGGTCTCAGTGTGGGATCATGGGGACATCCACTCTTTAGCTTGTTCTTCCTGTACACTGCTCCAGGTCCTGGAACCACTGTCCTTTACTCCAAAATGTGACTTTAGGGTATAAAATATATCAGCCCCAAAGAGCATGGTGGTGTCTTGTATTTATTTCTTTTTGCAAACCCGGATGATCAAAGCAGAAATGTCTGAGAGTTTATTGACCTTCCACACAGTTTTCTGGGTTTCTGTTGCTTTACAGAAGGCCTGTTACACGCACAGCAGACAAATGACAAGGGCTTGACTTGTCCTTTGTCCAAGACCACTCTTGAGAACCCAAGCACTGCATGGACTGCAGTCAGTATAATGTCACAATCAAGGTTATTTAGTTCTGTAAGAAAACTGCTTTGTGGGGCCATTGTAGTAAAATCTATTCACTGTTATTATTATGACTACTAATATTATCATTCATTATAATCAATCCCAGCTGTTACTACAATGGAGCCAATTGCACATTATGTTGACATTCAAATATTCATTTCTTTTTTTCTTTTTGGGTCACACCCGGCAATGCTCAGGGGTTACTTCTGGCTCTGCACTCAGGAATTACTCCGGGCGGTGCTCAGGGGACCATATGGGATGCCGGGGATCGAACCCAGGGCAGCGCAGGCCGGTCGTGTGCAAGGCAAACATCCTACCCCCCTGGGCTATTGCTCCGGCCACTCATTTCTTTTCTGAGGGGACCACTTACTATATCCTCACCTACACTGAGATCTTTTTCTCTTGATATTCGCCATCCTTCCACATGTAGGGCACAAGACATTGTGGATTCACTGTGGGTTTCCCTGATGGCCAATGCCATGTCTCTACAGATACCTGGCCACCATTCCTACATCTATTCTGGTCCTTTGTTCATTTGTCCATTGGGTTATGTTCTTCTATTGAGTTTTAGGAGTTCGTGTTTGGGATACCAACCTCTCATCAGACATACAGTTTTCAAATATTACCCTCCCTTGCACAGATTGTGGAAGCTTTTTGAGTTAGTTTCCTTATTTTTAGCCAGATGATTTTGGTGCCATAGTAGTATTCCATAATCTGTTCATTTCTTTTACCAGAAGCAACCAGTGCCTGGTTTATGGTGGTTGGAGAGGACGAGTATAGCCGTGTCTGCATTTGCCTGTTTCATCCTGTCTCCTTGGTTGGGGAAAGAGGAATCAAACATACCTGAAGAGGGGGAAAAAAAAATTCAGTCATTTTATTTTATTTTTTATTTTTACAACTTTGTTCATGACAATTTGTTATGGACATTCACTATTCGAACACCAATCCCACCACCATGGAGCCTTTTCACAACCATTAATTCCAGTTTTCCCTAATGTCCCTTAAACCTGTCCCCAAAGCAGGTTCTCAATAATTTATTTTATTTTGCTTTCTATAAATGATTTTTTCTAAAATAATGATCAAAACTATTTTTTCTTTTTTTTTCTTTTTTGCTTTTTGGGTTATACCCAGCTGACGCTCAGGGTTTACTCCTGGTTCTTGACTCAGGAATTAATCCTGGCATTGCTTGGATGGGATATGGGATACCGGAAATTGAACCCATGTCCACCACTTGCAAAGCAAACACTCTACCCACTGTGCTATTGCTCCAGCCCCCTGATTGAAAGTATTTTCATAGAAGAAAGTTAGTGAAGATTGTTGTATCTCACCATAGAGTGATTAAGCCCTTGTATAAGAGTTTACTAAGATGTTGTTACAGTTTAAGTATTCTGTGTTTATATTTTGTTAATTCAGATTTTTATTCTTTGTTAATATTCATTACATCCCATCCAATCTGGTGTGCAACTTAATCCTAGTTTATCAGTGTTGTAAAGTTTGAGATGTCTCTCCATGAAGACCAGAAATTTTAACAGGGTGATACAGTTGGAGCTAAATTTTTAAGATGGTCATTTTGAAGCAAGTTCACTATTCTGGGAAATTCGAAATACAGATAGAAGAGGAAGGTAGCCCAACCAGAATCCATGAAAGCCTAGAGATTTCAGTAAAAAAACCCACATACCTGAACTTTGCAACAGATTAATTTCTGATGATGTTTGTCAGTAGAGTGGAGTCAGTCTTGAGCCTGGAGGGGCTGAAAACCCAGGGTGTTGGCTGCCTGGGCTGTTTGGATGGTCTCTGAGCTCCCTACCCCTCTTGCATTCCCAGGATGACTCAGCCTTGTGCGGGGTTAGGGGGAAATTCTGCCATTTCTTGATCTCTTTTGAGATTTTTTCATGAGTCTATGCATCATGGCCAGGGAATGAACTTACTCCTGAAGAGGAGAAAGACTTAAAGAATAAGGGACCAGAGAGGCTGTTCAGGTAGAAGAGGAGGATTTCAAAACGTCTGGAAATAAGAAAGCTGAAAGATAACATGTGCTTTTGGGTTAGATACTGGGAGGTTTACTTGTGTGACAGGGCTTTGAGCAGGATTAGGTTGCAATTTATCAAGACATTGACAACCTTTCTATACCTCCAGATTGAGCCCTAGCTTTGAAGCAATTCTAATGTCCCTTCTCTTGTCCTTGCCCAGGGATCTGCCAGAACAGGCCAGGAGTTTGATAGCAAAAAATGCAAACCATTCCTGTGAGTACAGAGCCCCTGGTACTGGCTGACCCTCAATATGACCTGCCTCATGCAAGTAGAGCCCAAGGGCACCTGCTTGCTCCAGGAACATAAAGAGCCTCAAACCATTATATTAGGTCACGGGAATGACCTAATATAAATGTTACTGGTATTTGGCATATCAAATACTACATGAGCAGCTTGCCAGTCTTGCCGTGCGGGTGGCATACTGTTGTAGTCACCTCTAAATAAAGCATTTATTGATAAACCACTGCCGGCTTAGCGGCCACAAGACAGGCTGTGATAGTCTGGTCTGCTGGGTGGAGTTGTGACAAGAGGGAAGTCCGGATGTGGAAAATGGCGGGCCCCATGGAGTAGGGGAGGGTGGTCTGGCTTGTTGTGAGGCTCAGCTGGGGTGGCAGGCCAGGGCTAGAACCCGCCATGCCTCCCGGGAGCCCTCACGAGCAGCTGGGCACAGGGAGAGCAAGTAGCAGCTCTGCCCCATGTCTGAGAGTCTCTGGTTCAGCATACCTGGGCCGGATTGAAAAAAAAACTTTCTTAGAGAATTTCAAAGGAAAAATAATGAACAGACTTACCCATTGTGCATACATACAGTCACGTGCACTTGCATGCATACGTGTACACACTCAGTTGTTTATGTTTCTTCTCCCAGGGAGCTACTGTTTGGAACACAGAATAAGGGCAGTCCCAAGGAGAGTACCCTTATATCCTACCACAATAAAGGAGAAAGATCCATAGGAGAATCCCTGACTATTGGTCACTTTCCCCCCAGTCTAACATTAGTTTCTTCTATCCCTCAGGAAATCAACTTTAATGATGACTGGAAGGTGGTAACCATCTTAATTGGGATCAATGACTTGTGTGATTTCTGTACCTCCAAAATTGAGGTAGGTTCTGCCATGAAGGAGGACTGGGGGGGGGGGAGGGGAACCGGGGGTGTTGGTGGTGGGAGATGGGCACTGGTGGAGGGATGGATGCTGGAACACTGCCTGACCAAACCAAATATGAACCTTTTAATTGTATATCTTTGTAATTGTAAAAAATAAAAAACAATTTAAAAAATTTATACAAAAAATTGAGGTAGGTTCATGAGAGAACCCAGCAATTAAGTGAGAACAGGATCATTTACCGATACCAGAGTCCGGGCAGCCCACTGGGGGATTCCATTCTAGTTAGAGGAGTTCTAGATACTACTACAGAATGTCAGATGAATCTACCTCCATTTCTACTGAGGAACAGTCTCCTTGTGTTTCAAGGAGTGAATGGGTTTCAGTGTGAATGGAGAAGTGTACCACCCCTTTTTGGAGCCTCTGCCCCAAAGAAGAGACTGTGTTTTTAGGAAGGCATCAGAGAAAGCCAAAGCAATGTCACCAATATAGTTGGACAAAGTTAAAGTAGTTCTCAATGTGTGACTTGCTACCTTTCAGGGTCATCCTGGAATGAACCCATCATAGCCACCTTGACAGGAAACCTGTTTCTCAGGGCAATACTTGCAAAGTTTATCAAGCTGTGACTAGATGTGTCTTATTCTAAGTTGAGGCAGCTGGTATTTGGTTCGTGGAGGAAGTTAGCTGATCTGACTCAGAAGGCAAGGTCAAAATTTTTTAGTCATGGGGAGAAGACATTTCTCAGTCTTAGTTCAACAGAGACAAGACCAAACCCCAAGCACTAAAGAAGTGAACAAACCATGTGTATATTAAATATATTTTTTGCGTTCCATTCCTGAAGTGTCTGATCCAAGTTAAGTGACCCAGAAAGTCTTCCTCTGTAATTTTTTCAGGTTTGGAAGAGGGAGCAGAGGTATCATTATCTGAAAATAATGTGTATGCTGTCCTAGAATTAAAATTAAGCATATTTTAGGGAATGGTAAATTTTTTTTTAATATTTTATTAGGGGGCCAGAGCGACAGTCCAGCAGGTAGGGCATTTGCCTTGCATGCAGCCGACCCATGCCAGCTTTGGTTCAACCCCTGGTATCCCATATGGTCCCCCAAGCACTGCCAGGAGTAATTCCTGAGTGCAGAGCCAGGAGAAACCCCTGAGCATAGCCGGGTGTTACCCAAAAAAAGAAAAAAACAATTTATTATACCACCATGAGATATACAGTTACAAAGATGTTCATAAAGGCGTTCATATTTGGGTTTCGGTCATACAGTGTTCCAGCACTCATCCCTCCACCAGTGACCATTTTCCACCACCAATGTCCCCGATTCCCTCCTCCCTCCCTAGCCTGTTTCTGGCAGGTTCTTAATTTCTTTCTCTTTTTCTCTCTCTCTTCTATTTTCTTTCCCTTCCACATTGTGGATTATAATACATACATTAAGAGGTTGTTATGTGTATCTTTTTGCCTGTATTTAATGCTCAGTTCTAGGTTAGTATCAGCACTTTTGATAATTATTAGCACACTGTTCCATTCTCTGTCTTACCTAGCCTCTGACTCCCACATTTTTGTGACAATTTCCACCTTTGACAAGACCTCCTAATCCGTCTTTCGCCTGACCTTGGATGTTGGTATCATAATATGTACATATATATATTTATGTCATGCAAATAAATGCAGTCATTCTATATCTGTCTCTCCCTTTCTGGCTAATTTCACTCAACATGATCCCTCTCTATGTCCATTCATTTATAGGCAAATTTCATAACTTCACTTTTTCTGACAGCTGCATAGTATTCCATTGTGTAGATGTACCAAAGTTTCTTTATCCAGTCATCTATTCTTTGGCACTCTGGTTGTTTCCAGATTCTGGCTATTGTGAATAATGCTGCTATGAACATAAACGTGGGGATGGTGTTTCCACTGTGTGTTTTTGGCTTCCCAGGGTATATTCCCAGTAGTGGTATGGCTGGGTCAAATGGGAGCTCAATTTCTAGTCTTTGGAGGAATGTCCATATTGTTTTCCAAAAGGCTGTACTAGTCGACATTCCCACCAACAATGGATGAGAGTCCCTTTTCACCGCATCCACACTAGCATTTGTTTTTCTTGTTCTTCAGGATATGTGCCAGTCTCTGTGGTGTGAGATGATATCTCATTGTTGTTTTGCTTTGCATCTCTCTGATGACTAATATGTGAGCATTTTTTCATATGTATTTTGGCCATTCTAACTTCTTCCTTGTTGGAAGTTTCTGTCCATTTCTTCTCCCCATTTTTGATAGGGTTACCTGTTTTCTTCTTGTAAAGTTCTACCAGTGCTTGATATATCCTGGATATTAACACCTTATCAGATGGGGTGTTGGGTGAATATTCTTTCCCATTCTGTGGACTGTCTTTGTATTTTGGTCATTGTTTCTCTTGAGGTGCAGAAGCTTTTTTAGCTTCATGTAGTCCCATATGATAATCTTTTCTTTTAAGTTGTTTTGTTAGTGGTGTTTCTTCTTTGAAGATGTCCTTAGCTTCAATGTCGTGGAGGGTTTTTCCTATGTTTTCTTCAATGTACTTTATGGATTCAGGTCTGATACTGAGATCTTTACTCCATTTTGATCTGATTTTTGTACATGGTGTTAGACAGAGGTCCAAGTTCATTTTTTACATGTAGCTGTCCAGTTTTCCCAGCACCACTTGTTGAAGAGGCTTTCCTTGCTCCATTTCATACTTTTTGCTTCTTTATCAAAGATTAATTGTTCATGTATTTGAGGTTGGTTGTCAGATACTCAACTCTATTCCATAGGTCCACAGGTTTGTTTTTATTCCAATACCATGCTGTTTTAATTACCACTGCTGTGTAGTAGAGTTTGAAGTTTGGAAAGGTTATGCCTCCCATCTTCTTGGGAAAGGTAAATTTAGGCTTTGGATTGTGGGTCAGAAACCACTGCGTGGTGGGTCAGAAGAAGACAACTACCCAGGTATAGAAGTTAGAGGGATAAGTTAAGCAAAACAGAGAATGTTCACACATGCTTATAATTGTTGAAAAGGGTAACACCAGATTGTAACTGAGCATTGAACATAGGCAAAGGGATAAATATGATGGTACCTAGGGCTGGAGTGGTTAGGGCATTTGCCTTGCATGCAGCTCTCGGTTTCAATCCCTAGCATCCCATATGGTCCCCTGAGCATCACCAGGAGTAATTCCTAAGCAAAGAGCCAGGGGGAACCCCTGAGCATTACCAGGTGTGACCCAAAAGAGCAAAAAAAAAGTATGATAGCACCCTAAATGTATGTATTCCATCTATGATGAGTAAGAGAAGAAAGAACAAGAACAAGATGAAAAGAAGAAGAAGAAGAAGATGATGATGATGATGGTGATGATGATGATGATGATGATGATTATGCTGATGAAAAGAAGAATGAGGTAGAAGGGGAGGAGGAAGAGGAGGGAAGAAGAGGAGAGGAGGAGGAGAAGGGAAAGGAGAAGAAGAGAAGAAAAAGAAAAAAAACTGTCTGCCATAGAGGCAGACTGGGGAGTTGGGAGGGAATATGGGGACAACTGGTGTTGGGAAATGTAGAATGGTTGAAGAATGATTTCTGGACTTAAACCCAATAGAACAACTTTGTATTGTATATCTAATGTAGTTTAATAAAACTCTTTTATAAAAAGAAATTAATGGGATAAAGGAGAATCAAAAGTACTGGGTGATGCTATCAGCATGGCCTAGAACAAGAATAAAGGTATCACAATGGTTGACAGTTCTTCATTTTTGATATGGCTGATGCCAGTGATAGACAGAACTGGAGAAGTAGAGAGTCTATGAATGATCCAAGGGTGGCTATATATAGGAGATAATATATATCAAGAGCTGCAAGGGCTGAATGTCCAAGCCCACTCAGTGGCTCCAAAAGCCTCTCCTGGACCTCTTTCCCATTCTCAGTCCCTAAGTCCCTCCTATACTAGATACAGGTATGCTATTGCCCTCGTGGAGGGAACCTTGAAACTTAGAAGAACTCTCTCTCGCTTCACAGCCAAAACTCATACTTGAAAATTTTGCTGAGAAAATCACCGAGAGTATAGAAATCTTATCCATAAAGGTATGAAAAAGTGGGGGGCATACTCTGTGTGTCCAGCAAACCAGCTTGATCATTATGGGTTACTTTCCTGGGGTCCCTAGGCAAGTAGGATTCAGTAATATTGAGGTAAAGTAAATCCCATCTGAGCAGTGATCTGGGGTTAGCTTGCAGTCACCTGGAACATGGCGTAGCCTTTTCTCTATATGCCCCCATTACAATTGGGGGTCAATTTATAACTGGATTAGACAGGGCCGGGAGCGATAGCCCAGCGGGGGGGTAGAACATTGCCACCACGGCCGGCCTGTGCCAGCCGGGTTCGATCCCAGGCATACCATATGGTCCCCGAGCACCGCCAGGAGTGGTTCCTGAGTGAAGAGCCAGGAGAGACCCTGAGCATTGCCGGGTGTGACCCAAAAAGCAAAAAAAAAAAAAAAAAAACCTGGATTAGACATCATTAGTGGATGAAAAATGATAGGCTTCTGGATCCCTGACAACTGGTGGGCAGCCAAGGGACTCACAGGCATTAATACTCTCAGTTACGTCTCCCCAACTGTCATGGTGTAGAGACGGGGAAGGGGGAGTTGAGTTATGGAAAAACCGAGGTTTCTTTTAGTTGTCACAGTACTCCCTTCCCACAACTGATGGGACTAAGGAAGCCCCATCTGTTCCCTGCAGCTTCCAAGGGCTTTTCGTCAATCTGGTAGAACCTATGCAGGTGCTCTCATTTTACGAGAATCAAGGAGGGAATGTACAGACAAACCTATGTAAGTATGCAACTCGCTCTGGCAGAAATTAGTATCCAAAAGAAGGAGCACAATGGTCAACATTATTATTGAGAAGGAATGTCCAGGGATTTGTAAATACCTTGGCAAATGCCTCTGTTTTATTCATGATTACAAGACTTTCATTTCTCTGGAACCAGTTTGATATCATTAAAGTGAGTGCCAAAATGAATGTCCCTAATGAAAGTGCATTGACATGGTCCATGTTCTAACATACATACACTCTAGCTAGTAGCGTGTTTGAGCTGGAGCTCAGGTCAGGCTGTCATTAAGTCTAGGGTCCAGGATATGGGGCCAGATGCTGCTTATTGAAAGCCCTGGCCTGTGTTCCATAGGGAATGGCTGGCTTGGGAAGACTCATTCAGTCCCTGATGGGCAAAATGAAAAGGTCTTTGGTATCTGGAACCTATTGAAGTTCAAGGTGACTCTAGCGAGAGGCTCCAACTTCCGAGGAAACAAGACCTCCCAGATTTCCAGGCACTGTTTCATTTGGGGTCTAGTGGAGTTGATGGGAAGACAGCCAGTGGTTCCCATTCTTTTTTTTTTTTTTTTTTGCTTTTGGGTCACACCCGGGAATGCTCAGGGGTTACTCCTGGCTCTGCACTCAGGAATTACTCCTGGTGGTGCTCGGGGGACCATATGTGATGCCGGGATCGAACCCAGGGCGACACAGACCGCCAGCGTGCAAGGCAAACGCCCTACCCACTGGGCTATCGCTCCAGCCAGTGGTTCCCATTCTTTTTTTTTTTTTTTTTTTGCTTTTTGGGTCACACCCAGCACACACCCTTGCTCGAGGCCAGCAGTTAGAGGAAATGAATGGCTTCTCCAGAGTCTAGTGAATGTTCTTGCCTTGTAGAACCTCAAACTGATTTATATTCCCAGCTTCCTATAAGACTTCCTGCTGTGGACCCCTGAGGGTAAGTTTTAAAGAAGTGAAGTCAGGGGCCCAGGAATATGCAGAAGGCTTTCAAAACCCTCTGTCCCCACACTCAGTAGCCCCCTCTAGCAGGATGTCTGGCAGCAGGCACCAAGCTTCCACCACAGTCTTCCTGGCACTTGGACCTGGGAGCTGGCCTCAGGACTCAGCAAGACTGGTTGTAGCGGTTCATGTGTGTTCATTTGTTCCCTGGGCTGAGGAGAAATAGTCTCTCCCAGGGATTTCTTCACATTTAACTTCTCTATAGACCATGCCCTTGCTTCAGAGGCATTGACATAGAGAAAAGGATTGAACTCAAAGCCATGAACTTGGAATTTCAGGTAAAACTTACATCCCTGTCTGGGGAGAATTTAGAGTTTCTAAATCCTGGGTGTAGCTGGAGTTTGTTGACACCTTGTTATCTCCCTAAAGTCAGGTACGAGCTCCAGAAATATTTATTCCAGGAAATCAAATACCACACCCAGATTAAAAGAAAGGGAGACATCTCTGAGGTGAATCAGGAAGAATATCTGCCAGTGAGCTGCGTCCATCCAGAAGAGGGAGAGGCAGAACTCCCTTCGGGAGAGTGGCCCTTCCTCTTGGGGAGCCTGAAGTTCAGCTGTACCCTTCTTAGCTAAAAATTCACTTTCCTCATCTTGTCTCCAAGTCATAGAGCTTCCTTCTGTCCACTGAACGCTGTAGAGCTCACACACAAGCTTTTCCTTCTTCCTAAACAGGCAACTTCCCAGACTCCACTTTCCCTCTGATAACTCACTTGCCTGCTCTCCACTCTGCAGTGCACAGACCTGAAGTATGCCTGAGATTCTTAATGTTTCGGGCATACTTCCACTCTCCCTGAGGAGTGGAGTATCATTCCTTGAGTGAGCACACCCTATATATTTTCTTTTTATTCCCTGCCTTGTCACAATAAACTTAATGAACATGGATATGGACTTCCAAGTTATAGGGATCTAGGAAGCAAGTACTGATATGCCTCACAAATAAGCTAGTTCAAATTATCTCTGTAGTTAGTAAGGAGAATGGTGGTATGTCTTCCAGAAACTTTTGGATGGAACTAGGTGATTTTCTGCCTTCTTGCACATGGAATGTCCCATGAAATATTTTTTATCTTAAAGGGGTTGAGTTGGGATCTTGGAGAGATAGTATTACCATGAAAGTGGATTTTCCTGTGCTTGAGAATTGTATGAAAGATTTGTATACAAAACTAGGAAAAAGGAAAGATAGTTTATTATACAAATGCGTTCAGGTCCTCTCCAGATGTCTCAGCCTCTCTATTATCATTAAACAATGTCCTTGCCCTGTCCCTAACACTGCCCAGTCCAGTGTATGACATCCCTGTCCTGTCCCACGTGGAATGGTCACATCCTGTGAAGGATGTCATTGGTCCCTGTCCTTGTTTTGCTCTATCTTATATTCTCTCCCAGAGATGGCCATGGCCACATGTGTGGGTCAGATCCTTTTGCTCTGCACCGTTGCTGGGTTTCCCAGCTGAACCCCAACAGTATTTGCCTAGTCCCAGGTTTCCTACTGTCTAGCAAAAGCCCTGCACATGGGTGAGAGTGCTGGGTTCCAAACTTTACCCCTTCCTGGGTGACCAAGCCCAGCCTGTGCCTGAGTTGCCTGGGGTCCGAGCCCAGCCTGTATTCTGCCCCTCTCAGGCCCTAGGAGCTCACCTGTACTAAGACCTGAGCTAGCACATGCCGCCCTACCTCACCAGGAGGTCCTGTGGACAGAGAACTATGGGTCCTGTTCCAAGAGGATTGGAGGAGAGCTTCTCGGGGCTGGCAAATGATGAGGAGAGTCAGCCTCCCACCTCTCTCCTGTCTCTGTGCACCTGTGCTAGGGGCCTTGTATCTGTAGTCAAAATCCCACCTCCAGGCAGCCCCTTCTATGTCTTGATTTGGCCCTGTTTCAGGGGTAGAAAATTAAAACCACCTGTGCTCTGCACTGCACCCTGCTATAACAATAGTACAGTGGCAAATGTATGTGATTGAATTGCATTTACTCTCCATCGCCCAGTAAGTTTCCCTAAGCCCAAGTAGAAGTGGTTATTGAGCAGAGAGTCAGGAATAAGCCCTTAGGGTTTTTGGATGCATCCCTAAATAAAACAAAAAGGGAAGTAAAAGAGAGCTGGAGTGATATACCAGAGGGTATGGCACTTGCCTTGCAGCTGGTCACCCAAGTTCTATCCCCAGCATCCGATCAGGTCTCCAGTTAGTGATCCCTGACTGCAAAGCCAAGAGTAAACCCTGAGTACCACTGGATATAACCCCCCCAAAACAAGTGAAGGGCTAAAAGGATTAATAAGAAGCTGTCAATGCTGCCTTGACTATAGATATTAGCACTCACTCTCTCTCTCCCTCCCTCTCTTTCCCTCACTCTCTATAGATATACATACATATTTATATTCTCTCGCCACTCCAGAGTATAATCAACCAAATTTCCTCTGAATATTCGGACCAAAGGAGGACTTCGTGGTGGTCACACAACCGTTTTCCGAGGATCCTCTTATCCATACAACTCAGTATGTTGCAAATAATTCTTTGTAGACTTGTGCTGACTCCAATACAGGACATGTATTTTTGTTCTGTCATGTTGGGGATTTTGGGGACTATGTTACTCTCTGGAGTTACCCAAGGTTTGCACTTCTGCTCTCTCTCCTCGTTTCACACCTACTTTGGGTAGCTTTGGAGCACTGCTAGTCATGCATTGCAGATAATTTATGTGAAGTGGGAAGAAGAAAACTAGTATCATTGAGAACAGAGACTACCATGCTCTTCTCTAGATAGTTCCATCACGCAGAAATGTGCCTGTGTGGGATGGGAAAAGAAGGAAACCAACAATTACCCAGTTATGGTGATTTAGCATTGCTTTTGCTGTGTAGGTTGGAACAGATGGAAAATGCTCCTAAAATATGAAGAGGGCTTGGGGGTTATTTTAGGTAACAGACATGGGGCATTTACAGACATGGGGCAGAGCTGCTACTTGCTCTCCCTGTGCCCAGCCGCTCACGAGCGCGCCGGGAGGGATGGTGGGTTCTAGCCCTGGCCCACCACCCCAGCAGAGCCGCACAACAAGCCAGATGACCCCCACTCCATTGGGCCACCATTTTCCACATCGGACTTCCCTCTCAGCAGAACTCCACCCAGCAACAGCCTATCACAGCCCATCTCACGCGGCCATTTGCGCCACGCGGTTCATCTATAAATGCTATATTTAGAGGTGACTACAGGGTATGCCACCTGCATGGCAAGCCTGGAAAGCTGCCCTATTTTATTTGATATGCCAAATACCAGTAACAATTATATTAGTTCATTCCCATGATCTAATATAATGGTTTTGAGGCTCTTTATGTTCCTGGAGCGAATAGATGCCCTTGGGCTCTACTAGCATAAGACAGGACATATGGAGATATTACTGGTGCCCGCTCTAGCAAATAGATGATCAACAGGAGGATAGTGATAGTTATTTCAATATATTTTTAGGTAAGTAGTTTTTCCACAAATATTGGGGTTATCAATAGAGCTCAAAGATTAAAGGGAACCCCATGATGCTTGCAAGTAGAAAAAGGGAAGGGACTATATCGTTTTGTCTTTGCTCACAGGCTGGGGAATTAGACCTAACCTACTTCAGTGACGACTGTTTCCACTTTTCATCACGTGCTCAAAATGAGATTGCCATCGCACTCTGGAATAATATGGTGAGTACCTTTGTCAGAGGAATTACCTGTGCAGTGGGTTCTATTTCTCACAACTTGCTGGACGAGAGAGGTCCTTTCTCCGTGAAGCTCAAATGACGTATAGCCAATCTCACCAGTGAGGAATACCAAGGTCATGGCTGCTGTGCTTAGGGTCTCCATGGCCACACCTCATGATGGACCATATTTTCCTGAGGATCAAACTTAGGTTGACCCTGCCATGCTAGCTAGAGACTTTTGCAAAGGTCAAATCAGAACTATCACAGCACCAGGCCTTGCTTGTATTTTCAGATGCTGATTCCTTCACTGATCTCTGGCCCATCCTCTATACACATATATGCCTCTCCCTTGGTAACAGGCTCCAACTCAGCCCTGTCTTCAGGCTTATAGCAGATAGTGCAGCAGTTCTTAGCTTTGGACACCTATTAGAATCACCTGGTTTTTTAAAAAGAAATTGGTGCCCACAACCTTCCTCATGACCAACTATGATCTTCCTAGTATATCCCTAACAGAGAAGCACCCAAATTCATAAAAAAGATACTCACTGTACTGGCATAGCATGCGCCGGGAAGATGGTGTACAGTGAGTAATACACTTTCCTTGCCTGTAGCTGACCTAGGATTCTATCACTGGCACCCTGTATGGAACTCCAAGCTCTACCACAAGTGTACTGAGTGTTGAGTCGGTAGTCAGTCTTGAGATCCAATAGCTATCACCCAAAAAACAAATCTAACATGGCAGCACTGTTCATATCCTCTACAGGAAAGTCCCCAAAGACCTCCAACAGTGAAATGGGTGGTATGTGCTGTAACTTACCAAAATAAAGATAATTTCCTATAAAATGTCAAAAAATGGTATAAAAATCCAAGGAAATTGGGGGCCTGAGCGATAGCCCAGCGGGTAGGGCATTTGCCTTGCATGTGGCCGGCCTATGCCAGCCCAGGTTCGATCCCGGTATCCCATATGGGCCCCAGAGCACTGCCAGGAGTAATTCCTGAATGCAGAGATGGGAGGAACCCCTGAGCATTGCCGGTGTGACCCAAAAAGCAAAAAAAAAATCCAAGGAAATTAATCAGTGTACTGGGGTGAATTGCTGAAATCAGGTGGCAAGAGAATGTGATGTCTTGGTCCAGAAATATCTGGACTTGGATCCAGAAGTTGGTTATATGGATTTTTTATTTACTTTCTCACAAATTCTCAGAAGGTTCTGAGATATGAAAGTGCCTCCTATGTGTGTTAGCTTCCACTAAAAATCGTAACAAATGATTTCATTAAATAATGTAGGGGGGAGATTAACAAATAACTCCCAAATGAGACATAAAATGTCCAAAGCCTTCATCAAAACTTTACTACATCACTAATAATCAATCATAAAAAAGTAATATAAGAAAAGTGAAACACCATTTCACATCAGGAAACTAGTACTTCTTACAAAAATCAACGTGTGTTGGCATGGAAACAGGACTCTTAGTTACTGTTGGAGGCAATGTCCAAGTGTTTCATACATTATGGAACAAATTGGACACATCAAAAAATTCAGAATTGAGCTTCCATGTGGTCCAGCATTTATACTTTAAGCTTCCAGCCCCAGGGTCCAAAACTCTATCCAAAGTGGCATTTATTTGTATTTCTATGATCATTGCAGTTCTGTTCACAATAGCCAAATTATTTATTATAATAAATAATTGGATATAGAGATCTATAGGGCATACATGAAATGGAACACTACCTAACTATACTAAAATATTAGATCATGAACTTTGCTGCTACAGGAATGCTTGAAGAGTATCATCTAAGTGAGGATAGCCACAAGAATAGAGAAAATATAAAATGATCCCCTTCATCGGCGGTTTATAAAGAAACTTGGCAGAGTTCTGAAATTTGGTGGCAGCATTTCCACTGTCTTGGTGCTGGGCCATGCCAAGGATACGCCACTTGCTGAGACGCCTGGGAAAGGGAACAGGCAAAAATCTCTGGCCCGTTCACAGACCATTAATCTAAAACTCTCTGAATCCTGGTTGCTTCCAGGAATGTTTCAAGTAAACTTTCTCATCCAGATAAAATTGGGCCAAGAAGAAGCAGCTCCATGTATCACTTATCCCCCAAGTTTGGTCCTGGAATGCTGGGTTAAAATAGTGCCACATTACCAGGCTTACACAAGACCACCAGGGCTTAACTTCGGAATAAGTTTCACTGTGAGTGGCCCTCACAGCCTCTGGGCACTGCCTGGATGCCAAAATATAAAAACACAAAACTGAAGCAGTTCACAAGAAAGTTCCAATTTCTCATGGTCAACGAGCCAAAAGTAATACCTGTGACATGGTAATGACAATTGTGTCCAAAGTTTCCTAAAATGTATTAACCGAAAACACTTCTAGACCTGGTAAATAATCAACACTACATAAAGTTAAATGCACCATCTAATCGCAATCACATGGGGGAAGCAGTCATTCACATGCGTTTCTTTCCCTGTAGTTGGAACCCATAGGTGAGAAGACCACCAGACATAACTTCATACCGTTTGAAACAAACTCCAGTGCCCATCTGCTGTAGTAATTCTCCTACATGGCTAATGAGACAGATGTTTGGGATACTGGAGGCTGGTGATCCCATGAAGGCATGAATGGGAACCCTGTAGACTATCCATGCCCCTTTAATCTCAGCTGACCTTTCCAACCACCTCTCTCTGCATTACCCCTGGCACTTCTTAGCTCCTTAAGGCTGATCATACAAGAGCTATGGAGGTGGAAAGAACCACGCCTGAGGAAGGAGGGGAGATGCTCTCAGTAAGGCAGCAAGCTAGAGCTGGGCACCAGGAGGGATCCGAGGCTCCCTCTGACTGGCGCCGTGTGAATAAGCTGTCCCAGGGCCAGCAGAACTCAGACGAGAGAGGGGAATCAGTAGGCGATAAGACACGACACTGTTCTGCTCTCTGAGGTCTCTTTCCCCCCCATGCTCCACGGCCTGTTCCCGGCTCCGTCCATCCATCCATCCTTTAGTGACTGCTCAACCACCTAGAATAGCTTACCTGGAAGATGCTCCAGTCTTGCCAAGACTGCTTGAAACCCTTCCTTGGCCGCTGGTGTCTTCTGGGAACACGCCCCCACCCCCCCCCCCTCACATCTTCAGTCCCCGTTAGTCTCTCTCGCCGCCCCCCCCCAACCCCGCTCCGGGGCGTTGACAGGGGGCCGCCCAGGGCAGGAAGACTGGAACTGGATGTGGTTATGAATGCTGCCTCGCCAGGGCTTGCTCTGAGTTTGGGGTTTGTAACCTATATCCAAAATTTTCTAGCTGGGGAGTCCTGGAGTGTGGGGCAGAATGTAGGTGTGACTCACACTTGCTGAGCTTACAGGAGCTGTGGACATGTCAGGGTATTGTACCATCTCTTGCACTGAGCCAGGAATGGGTAGGCACATGTATAATTTCCAGAAATGCTAACAAACGTCTCTTCCTCTTTTGCAGATGTACCCCTATTTTTTCACCAGCAGAAACAGTCAGATTCACTGGCTGAACTTGTTTTTGGCTACACTGCT
This sequence comes from Cryptotis parvus, assembly GCA_021461705.1. Taxonomy (NCBI): domain Eukaryota; kingdom Metazoa; phylum Chordata; class Mammalia; order Eulipotyphla; family Soricidae; genus Cryptotis; species Cryptotis parvus. The sequence goes on from JAJIBD010028219.1 coordinate 20,705, forward strand.
AACAATTCTCTTCACCTGTGCTATGCTTCTTATGTTATTCTGTCGTAGAAGGGCAACAGCTAACCTAAGGCTGTGGCAGCAGCCCGGCCAGAACCACAATCAAAGCCGGTGTTGAAGCCAAAAACAGAGCCGAAGACGTAGGTGCAAGTGTTGCTTAAGGAAAAGAAAAGAAGCCTTGATGTGGTGTCTAAGGTGGAACCAGAGCCCTTTGCTGAATCCGACTAGACCTCTGGATGGTAGCCGTCTCCATCCTCAGGCCTTTAACTTAACCACACCTCGCTGCCATAAATGTCTTGCGTTTCCACACATTGTGACAAAAGAAATTCAAAGGACAATCACAAAACTTGAGTCCCTGTGTGTACCCATGTGGACTTGGCAAGTTTTAATAAAGTCAAATGCTTCTCTGTATTCATACAATTGATACTTGTATGGGGCAGCTGGATTTGGGAACGGAGCCTTTAGTGTTGTCTGCCATGGCTGCCTGAAAATTGCCTCCAGGGTTAGCCACTGACCAAAATGGCAAAGCACAACTTCAGGCAATATACATATTGCCTGTAAGGTTGAGTGTGTGATTGTAAATAAACTTGACAAAGACAAAATCCTTCAAAAGCAAGAAGTTCTATGACAGAATGTGACTCAGTACTAGTGCTGCCCACTATTGACTTTCATTTATTTATTTATTCATTTTTTATATCTTATTATACCACCATGAGATATACAACCACAAAGAAATTCATATTTGGGTTCAGTGTTCCAGTACCCATCCCTCCACCAGTGCCCATTTCCCACCACCATGTCCCCAATTCCCGCCCCCTCCCTAGCCTGCCTCTATGGCAGGTTCTTTATCTCTTTTCTCTTCTTTCTTTTTTCTCTCTTCTGTCGGGGAACACTGCTGGGGTCCCCCGACAGTATCAGGACAGAAGTTCTCTTCTACCTCCGAGGACGCCGGGAGAACAGATGAAAACTCACGAGTCTGGTGCAGTTCCAAAAAGGCTTTTAATAGTACACAAGCTCTTCCACAGCAATCCAATATAATGAACAAACTCTAGCTCTGGTCCGAACTTAGACCATACAAAAGAGCCTAAGTCTCCCACCAAAGAGAGAGGATCTCACCCTAGCTGAGTCCTACCCAGAAGAAGGAGCAAAAGGCCAAAGAGCAAAAAGCCAAAAGCCAAAAGCAGCAAAGCCTGAGGAGCCAAAAGCTGAAAGCTAAAAGGCCAAAAGTGAAGGGGCCTCAAGTCAGTCCCCTTATATACACCAAAGTAATCCAACTGGGAGGGTCATGTCAACAAAGAACCCTAAACAGAGTGTAGAAGAGCAGTGCCACACCCTATGTAGGTATAAGCAAAGGTTATACCAAGGACTAATCCTGAGATTATCTCATATGTAAAACACTGGAGAGAGGGGGGCCTGATATAAAGTAATACATCTTAACTTCATGAGCTTCATGTAACGTAGATGATACTCACAAGGTCCTTCTTATTATTATCTGCACCAGGGTGATTCTGAGTATCTTGTTCTCCTGTACTGAAAGGGTCACACTTGCCTGCTTAGAGCAAACTAATATGATCCTTCCTATAGTCTCAGCGTAGCCAGGGTGGTAGTCTCCTGGTAAATTCTAACTGTCCCACGTTGGGTGCAGTGGGTATAAAGAGGAGCTGTGCCCAATCTAGAAAACATAGAAGTCTTAGTAGATGTGTAAGTCAGAAGTTATTCAATTGTTGCAGGTGGACCCCACGGGTGACTTATGTGAGCCTGGAAGGGGAGAGAGATGGTCGCTTTCTCCCCCAGCAGCCTCTGCCACTCGGGACCCGCTGGGCAGGCTTAGGACTGATAAAGTCTGCGATGAGCCCCTGCACGGCATGGGCCTGAGCCCCACCAGCCCCACGAGGTGGCCGTCAAGCCACACCTGATGTCCGCTTGATCTCTAGGCACGGGGAGTTGATCCCCACCACCCAAGGTTTCTCGGGAGCCACGGACTCTGGCTGGAGCGAGGAATTGCTCTTTGCAGGAAAGGAAAGTCAGTCCTAGGCCTTACCCAGGTCTGCCTCAGGGTTCTTGTCTTTCTCGCAGAAAAAGAATTTTCAGGAGTCGACAAGCAGTGAAGTAAAATAGATTTTATTGAGGAGGTTTTTGGAAAGAAGGGGGGGAGAGAGAGAGAGAGAGAGAGAGAGAGAGAGAGAGAGAGAGAGAGAGAGAGAGAGAGAGAGAGAGAGAGTAACACGCTCAAGGGAAAACACGGGCTACTCCAAAGACGGAGAGCAAGAGAGAGTACACATCTCAAGAGAGGAGATGCGGGCAACACACGTGCTCAGGCACCACATGTGCTTGGCCACATGGGCTCAGGCAGCATGTGTGTCCTTGCAGCATGTGCGCATAGGCAACATGTGTGCCCAGGTAGCATGTGCGAGCCGCCCTCTGGTCAGGACAACTTTTATAGATTTCTCCCCAAGATACTCCCATATTGGGAGTCTACCTCGGTTACTAGGGACGTTGCCAAGGGAGTAGACTTTGGGAGTGGTCTTCTTTGAAAATCTCCTTTTCTTGACCTCTGTTCCTGCTGGATCTTCTGTCCTGGAATGTAGCCGGATTAAGGGCTGGGCAGAGAAAGGTTGATCTAGCTCCCTCAGGGTCTCTTGTTGATAGTGGCCTTATCAAGTCTGGTTCCTTGTGACAAAGGTGTGACTCTGGATTGCTGAAAGACCAGTTTTATTTCTTCTCCAGGAATTTTTTATTGCCATGTGGCGCCCACCTGTCTACCTGCCTACAACACAATCCGGGTTACTTCTGAAGTAACCTTCTGTAACTGCCACACCCTCTAGCAGTGTTTACATAGAAGAGAGGTCTCATTAGAATAAACTTTAGCTTAAATAAATTAAGCTGGGAGTGGGCAAAACAAAACTCCCAGAATAGCTAAACCTGTCCTCCAACACTCTTCCTTGTCTTACTCATTGTGGATTACAATATATGCATTTATAGGTTATCATGTGTATCTTGGTTACTTATTTCTCAGGTAAATTTAGCCTCAATTAAAAGCAAAACAAACAAAAACCCCCTCATTTTTTAAAGAGATTATGTGCTTTCATTTTATTTTATTTTATCCAATAAGGCTTTTATTTATTTATTTTTGTACATATTTATTTATCTATTTATTTATTTATACCACAGTGAGACATAAAATTACAAAGAAGTTCATGTTTGAGTTTTGGTCATACAGTGTTCCAGCACCCATCCCTCCATTAGTGCCCATTTCCCACCACCAATGTCCCCACTTTCTCCCCCTTCCCCTAATCTGCCTCTATAGCAAGTTCTTTATCTCTTTTCTCTCTTTCTCTTTTTTTTTCCTCTCTCTTCCTTCTCTTACACACTGTGGATTACAATACTTACATTTAGAAGTTATCATGTGTATCTTTTCCCCTGCATTCAATGCTCAGTTCTAGACTGGTATCATCATTTCAACCATTATTAGCACACTGTTTCCTTCTCCATCTTACCTAACCTCTGACTCCACACGTTTGTGGTAGATTCCACCTTTGACAAGAACTCCTGATCCATGTTTTTCCTGACCTTGGATACTGGTTTCATAATATATATTATATTATATCACTATCACTATCTTCCCGTTCATCAATTTGCCTGAGCGGGCACCAGTAACATCTCCATATGTTCTGTCTCATGCTAGTAGAGCTCAAGGGCATCTTCTTGCTCCAGAAACATAAAGAGCCTCAAACCATTATATTAGGTCATGGAAATGAAGTCTATAATTGTTACTGGTATTTGGCATATCAAATATGACACGGGTAGCTTGCCAGGCTCTGCTGTGCAGGTGGGATACTCTTGTAGTCACCTCTGATGTCCAGCATTTATTGATGAACCGCACAGCCAGGTGGTTTCTTTTCTCACTTTGGTAAAACAACAGAGAACTGGAAGACATAACTATAGTTCCAATATTCTTAAAAGTTTCCATTTCTGATCTGGACAATGGCAATATCATACCTTATCCCAGTTCTCACTATGAACTAGAAAGCTCAGTTACTATCACATATCTTAAAGAATCTCCAAGTGTGTCTGAATAACTGCCACAGCAGTTACTTTTTTTTTAAAGTTACCAATGACATCCAGATAGGAAAGGAAGAAATCATCACTATTTGCAGATTGTCATGGCTGCCCAGAGCATTTGCATCTTCCTGGACGTCTATCCTGAAGGTCACATGGGGAGAGAGGGTAGGAGACCGTTTGGATCTGTGACTCTATGTAGCATAAAAGTCTTACCTTGAAATCTATGTTATTTCCTCTCATACTCCCACATATCCCTCTGTGGGACTGGACAATTCTACCACAGTTCTCCTGGCTGTGTTGGATTCTACTTTAAATAAAATAGCCCTAACTAAATTAGATAGAAGTGCTTTTTGCCTCCTGGAAAGTGAGCATGGTTCTCAATAATTCTAAAGGCTAGCACCTAGAACAACCCTGAAGTAAAGATAAGGATCTTGTGAACATTTGGAGAAATATATATCTGTCAGTAGAATAGTCATGGTAGATATATGCCTTTTGTATTAATCCTGAAATACTTTCATCTCAAATGCCCTTCCCCTCTCTTCAAAGTCCCTGTGGGAAAGCTTGTGAGGGAGATCTTGGCTAGGACAAATTAGCATTTGAATGGGCTGGGCCAGTTCAGGTCACTAGGGGCAGTGCACCTGGATGTGAGACAGGTCTTGCCTAAGGCGAATTAGCATTTGAATGGGCTGGGCCACTTGGGAAGTGCACCTGAACAGGCCTGATGAGACTCCTCCTTGTGGGCCCTGTCAGGGGCTAAAGAGAGATGAGAAAAAGCTTTCTTCCTCTCCCCTCTATGACCTCTGGTCTCCCTACCTGCCTGCAGTCTCGGTTTGGCTCTCTGGCCAGTGCACATGGTACAGGGTCCAGCTGCCATCTTGGTCTAGGATTCTAAACCTCCATGTGGCCTGGGTTTGGGGTTTCCTGATATTAGGTTGTAATACCAGAACTTGTGTGAGTAAAAGCTTTTGTAAACTTTGCTGGATTTGTGAGTCCCTCATTGGTCAACCAGCAACTGTTCCCCGCTTGTCAGAAGGGGGATTCGATCCTGCTCCCAGAAATTGCCAGGGAACAAAAGTGTTCTCCGACAACAGTGACAGGTTACAATATTTAGAAAATCCCAAAATCAACAAAAAAAAAATCTCCTAGAATTAATAGACTAGTATAGTGAAAGTTCATGGCTTTCCCATATACAAATGGTGACAAAGAAGAGTTATTAGGAAATAACACTGTCGACACTCACGCATCAGAGAATCAAGTACCTCAGAACTGATGGAGGCAGCCAGACAGGGATCCCCAAGGCAATGAAGTTTCACTCTAAGACTGTCCAAAGTCACCTTTTTGGAAAACCAGATGAAGACTTGATAAGACCCATTAACAAATAACAAACCCTGAGGAAGCTGAATGCACCTTCTCGCCCAACCCTTAATCTAGCTACATTCCAGGACAGAAGATCCAGCAGAAACAGGCCAAGAAAAGGAGATTTTCAAAGAAGACCACTCCCAAAATCTCCCCTTGGCAACGGCCCTAGCAACGGACTTTAACCTAGGTTGAAGCCCAATATGGGAGTAGTTTGGGAAGAAATCTATAAAAGTTTTCCTGACCAAAAGGATGGCGGATGGCGTGCACATGCTGCCTGAGCCCATGTGCTGCTTGAGCCTACATGGCCAAGCACATGTGGTGCCAGAGCACATGTGAAACACGACTCTCCCCTCTTAAGATGTGTATTCTCTCTCACACTTTCCCTCTTCCTTCCCCTATCCTAAAACCTCCATAAAATCTGTTTCACTTTGCTGCTCTTCTACACTACTGAAAATTCTTTTTCTGCGAGGAAGACAAGAACCCACAAATAATGAATACTGTCAGAAGAAAGTGTAAACTCATTCCCTGCTCTTAGATTGGCAGGATTAACATATCAAAATGCCCATTTCCCCAAAGCATCTTACAGATTCAATGCAGTCCCTATGATGATAGATACCATGACAGTTATCAAGAAATAGAACACACACTCCTGAAATTCCTATGGCACAACACTGCCATGAAACTTTGCTAAAGCAATTCTTGGGAAAGATTTGCTAGAGCAATCCTTGGGAAAAAGAAGATGAGATGGGAGATATCACCTTTCCCTATTTCAAACTCTACCACAAAACAGTAGTGATCAATAAAGTGTTTTTTGATAAAGATAGACTTGCAGATCAACAGAGAGGATTTGAATATCCTGAGAGCACTCTGAGGACTTCCTCCAGGAAGTCCTGGAGGAACTTCCACTCCTGGAAGAAGTGGCCCTCTAGCATGTAAGCCCGCATCAGCAGCTGAGAACCACCAGATGCAGCTCCGCTAGTGCGCGACCAAGAGCGCATCGCCGCCTTCTCCCTGGGCAACTTCCAGCGGTTTCGCTGCGGGGGTGACTTTGGGGGTTGCAAGCCGGCAGCCCCCTCGGATCCGGTGTCACTGGAGGAGCCCGGGTCTGGGTTGACTCCCTGAGCGGGGCGAGCGGGCCCCGGCTGCCCGCGCCTTCTCCCGCGGGACCCAGGACCGGGATGCGGCCGAGCCCCCGCGCTCGGGTGAAGCGGTGGCGCCTCCAGAGCCTGCGGGGCCCAGCGCACCCCGGGCTAGACGAGCGGGCTCGGCGCCCTCCCTGCAGCGGCCACGATGTTCAGCTGGCTGGGCTCCGACGACCGCCGCAGGAAGGACCCCCCCAGGTCTTCCAGACCGTGAGCGACGGGCTCCGAAAGCTCTACTGAAAGAAGGCAGAAACCCCCCCTTTCCCAACCAGGGCAGGCCTACTCATGGAAAGTTACCAATTTAGGGCCTGAGTGTCCTGTTCATCTTGAAGTAACCTTCTTGTTATTTACAAAAGGCCCAGAACAAATTCCTGTTAGAGGTTATGAGACCCCCACCCAGAAACTACTATCTGGCCTGAACTGCCTGGATTGCATTCCTGCACCTACGCATAGCCGTTGCTGACCCATGATCCCACGCATGTATCTAGCCGCACCAAATATAGAAAGAAATATTAAGAATGATCTGATTGGTGGGAGATGGTTACTTGGTACAAAGTGATTGGCTTCCGCGCAGACCTTGATATAATATTTTAAATCTATTGGATGTTTATGCGTGGGCTTTTCTGTAGCGGCAGGAACTATCTCTCAAAAGATCCTCCCTGGAAGGGCTCAGGGCTCTTAGCCACTGACCGCTGGGGTCATGCTATGGGCCCGAGTATACTCACTTATTAATAAAACCCTTGCTTTTGCATAGGACCTGGTATCCCAGAGTTTTCCTTGATAGGTGCGGAGTTCTGAGGCTCCCAGTCAGTCACCCCATCGGGTGGTCAACTCTTTCACTACAAGACCAAGCTGCTGCCCCTGGAAGAGCATTACTGCTTCCACGAGTTCCACTCGCCTGTGCTGGAGGATGCGGATTTTGACAACAAGCCCATGGTGCTGCTGGTGGGCCAGTACAGCACCGGAAGACCACCTTCATCAGATGAGGGGCCGGGAAGACCACCGTCATCAGGTGAGTGGACCCAGCCTGCACCTCCCGGGCGCACGGTGAACACACACTCACACACACACACACACTCACACACCCCACACACACACATACACACACACACACACACACACACACACAGAATGCAAGTCTCTGCTGTGTGCCCCCTCCAGCCCTTCCCTGCCCGCATCCCTCTCCTTTGTTTGGGGGCTTATTTCGAAGGTTCAACTTTCCCCATTGTAGCAGTAGTGAAACTGAGGCACAGGAGGCACAAGCCACAAAGCTGCTGGTGCAAGGGCAGAAAAATCAAGGGCGCTCTCTGTAGAATTATGGGCCCAGTAGGACCAGGGGAGACGGACAATGGCGGAAGACATGGTGCTGGAATGGGTTTGTCTGGTGCCGACCATTAGCAGTATTGTATAGTCCAGTGCTTAATAGTTATATTATTTTATAAAAGTATGTATTGCAGAGGCCCCATTCACTCTCAATGGTACAAACATCTCTGAATGCAGCAGTTAGGTGTACCTAGGTCGAAAAATCAACATGATGAATGACCTAAAACCTGAGCTGCACAGGAGGAAGAGAGCGGCATGGAATGCCTTCAAAGGCATCGAAGAAATAGCTAAAAGGACAAAGAACCTCTGGCTCCGGGCACATCTCTTCGACTCCACCGTTCTCCCTGCATTAACATATGCCTCAGAGACCTGGGCCCTACAAAAGCAGGATGAGAATGCTATTCGGGTCTCCCAGAGAGGAATCAAAAGAGCTATGCTTGGAATATCACTCCTCACTCAAGTGAGAGAAAGAATCGGAGTTCTGACCTCCATCACTATTCCAGAATCAGGAATGCTGTCTCGTTTGCCAAGGCATCGAAAATCAGATGGGCTGGACATGTAATGCGATTTGGAGACAACCGCTGGACTAGAGCCGATAATGACTGGATCCCACGGGATGTCAAAAGATCACGTGGCCGCCCACCTACAAGATGATCAGACTTCCTTGTTAAGACCCTGAAGGAACGGTTTGAGGCTCTTCATATTCCTGAATCAACCAGATGCCATTGGGCTACATTGGCACGTGATAGGGTCCAATGGAAATGTTACTGGCACCCGCCGAGCAAATTGATGAAAACGGGATTCAAGTGATCAAGTGTATCTTACTATTTTTAAACATGATTTAGTGGCCAATATTTCTTTCCTGTGGAAAGTGATGTATTGCAATCCACAATGTGTAAGAGAAGGGAGGGAAGGAGAGAGAGAGAGAGAGAGAGAGAGAGAGAGAGAGAGAGAGAGAGAACCTGCCATAGAGGCAGTCAAGGGGAGTGGGGAGGGAATTGGGGACATTGGTGGTAGGAAATGGGCACTGGTGGAGGGATGGGTGCTGGAACACTGTATGAGTGAAACCCAAACCTGAATATCTTTGTAATTGTATGTCTCACTCTGGTATAATTTTTTAAAAATGTATGGGTTTATTTTTGGTTGTTTGTTTGTTTGGTTTTTTTTTTTTTTTTTTTGCTTTTTGGGTCACACCCTGTGATGCTCAGGGGTTGCTCCTGGCTCTTTGCTCAGGAATTACTCCTGGCGGTGCTGGAGTGGGCCATATGGGATGCCGGGATTGAACCCAGGTCAGCCACTCTGAAGGCAAACGCCCTACCCACTCTGCTGTCACTCTGGCCCCTTTTCTTAAAAAATTGAATCATCTGAGAGAGACCATTATAAAGCTGTTCATGATGTGTTTCCAGTCATATTGTGTTCCAACTCCATCCCTCCAGCAGTGCACATTTCCAAGCACCAATGGCCCCAGTTTTCCTCCCACTGACCCTCCTTCCCCAAATTGTCTTTAGGCAGGTATTTCAGCCCTCTCTCTGTCATTCTCCCTCTCTCTCTTTCTCTCTGTCACTCTCTCGCTCTTTTCCTCTCTCTCTTGTCTGTCTCTCTTTATGAGCATTGTTGTTTGCAATACAGCCACTGAAGGGTTATCATGTATATCCCTTTACCACTTTCAATACTCAGTTCTTCTAGCATTACCATTTCCAACCAGTATTGTTAAACTGGTCCCTTCTCTATCTTACCAACCCTCCACCCACACACATTTGTGGTAGATACCAATCATTGGCAACTCCCCTGCCCTGTTTTCCCTGCTCTTAGCTTAAAATTATTTTTTAGATGTATGTTTGAAGAAGTTTTACCTTTACTGTCCCATCACATCACCAGAGATCAGTCAATGGTTCCTAGAAACTGAATCCTAGACATTCTGGTTGCCCAGGAGGATTCCCCTGGTTCCTGGTGCTCGATTAGCCTGTGCATCGCTGTTTCAGGACTCCTCTAAGAGCCTCTGCATCTGCCCTGGATTGCCTCCCTGTAGGTCACTTAGGGGGTAGTCTAAATGTGGCAGTTTATCTGACCATGTATTCTGTACTAGTTGGTATAAATATTCTCTCATGCTACCACAATCATCGTGGGACTAGCTAGATCTTACCAGCATATTTGCCTGACCACGTTGGATCTCTAAGTAATTAGACCAGAGAGAAATGCTGTTTGCCTCCAAGCAAGCAAGCATGGCTCCCTGATAACTCAAAGGCAACTAAAATACAAAACTACTGTGAAGTAGACGAGACTCTTGTGAAGGCTTGGAGAAATATATAACTGGCATTAGTATTAGTCTTTGGTACAGAGACATGCCATCTCAGAAACCCCCTTCTCTATCCTATAAAGGCATTACCAAGCAGATCTTGGCTCAAAATATTAGCATATAATAGGGCCTAGGTAAGGTGCTGGGAGAAATTACCTAAGGGCATTTCACCCTTCCTGCTTCCCATAATAGTGGAAGGTCTGAGTTGCAGGGGTATAAAACCAGCCTGCTTCCTATCTCTCCCTCCCTCTCTCTCTCTCTCTCTCTCTCTCTCTTCTCTGTCTCTCTTTGGGCTCTCTTTTTTGGGCTTGCACTCTTCTTGGAGTCTTGTCTTTGTCTCCTCTTTACAGGACCTTTACACATGGTGGCCGCCATCTTGGCCTACACGTGGCTGGGGTTCTAGCTGGGAATCCTAAGCACCGGGTTTTTCTGATTTGTATGCCTGAACCTGTAAAAAAGTAAAGCCTTTTAAAACTGCATCGGATTCCTGAGTCTTCATCCATTCCCCGCCGGCTTTGGAGGTAGAAGGGAACTCACTTCCCAGCACTGTCGGAGACCCCAGCGGCGTCCCCAACATCTGGTGTCCCTGGGTGGGCACATTGCCTCTGGTGTATTTGTGCTCACAGACTTTGGCTGCCATTCTCTGGATTCATCATATTCCACAAGGATGTTTTGGTCCCTATATTTTCTTTTTCTTTTTACCCTGGTAGTTTCCTGTTGGCAGAAGGTAGATCTAAGGATATGCAAAGGAAGGTCTGACGGATACTGCCTGTTAACAGATACACAGGGACTTCTGGCAGACTGTCTCCCAATAGAGTTAGTATGTAGAAATCCCTAGTGAGACTGTTAATCAAAGCTGCAGGTACCCAGACAAGGCTATCCAAGGTCATTTCTCTGCACATTTCCCTGTTGGCTATAACTAGCCCAAGATGGAGTCTAATGGACGATGCTTAAAGTTAGGCAAAAACAGGTTTTTCTTGTTCTTCTGTCTGACAAGTCCTTGCCATCATGGGCTAGTCGGAAGGCTGCATTAGCAACTGTAATACATTCTTTTGTTCATCTCATCTTACCTAGATAGCACCCCCTGCAGGTTTTTGGTTCCTGGTTGTCTCCTTCCTATTATTCCTAAGTACTATTCAATGAATGTGAACTGTCTTTATAATGTAAACCATGCAAACTTTAAACTGTATTGCCCTTTGATACGATGGGATAAGAGAGTTGGGGTCTTGGTGGAGGTGGTCAGTCAGTCAGCTCAAGTAAGTGAGCTCAGGTCAGTGAGCTCAGGTCAGTCAGTCAAATGAGTTAGTTCAAATGAGTGAGCTCAGGTCAGTGAGCTCAGGTCAGTCAGCTAAAGTCAGTTAGCTGCGGTTAGTCAACTGCCAAGATGAGAACTGCTGCCCCTCCGGCTGGTGATCATTAAAAATATTAATGGAAATACGTCTTGTGCCTGGAGTCTCATCTCTGCGCCTCCAACCCGACAGGACATTCCTGCATCAGTTTCCTTTAAGTTTGTTGCTTTCTTGCTGATTGATGGTGACTTTGAAAAAGATAGAGAACTGAGAGAGGAGAGAAAAAAGAGCCAGGGAAGAGGAATCTGGAGAAAACATGGCCTATCAGGGGACTATTAGGTGGAGAATTTAGTCCTCTAATAGCTGTGATGTCCAGACTCTGACCAGTTTGGAGCCTGGTTCCCAGGACTGCCATGGACTGCCTGTTCTTCATCTTTCCCATTAACAACTCACAGACTCATCAGCATCTGCTCATGCTCTGAAAATGTTGATCCAAGTTGTGGGCCAGAAAAACTGAGACCTCATTTCATGGTTTCTTGTTTCACAGTCAATACTCTGAGTCCTTCAATATTTTGGCTACCAATGGTGCTAATGAAACTGTGAGTATATTCGTAAAAAGAAAGATGGAGGACAGGTGTTTGGATGGTAACTTTCTAAATGAATTTTTTAGAATTACATTGAGTATTTAATTTGGGGACTCTTATTTAATTAAGAGTATGCTACCCACACAGCAGAGTCTGGCAAGCTACCCGTGTTGTATCTGATATGCCAAATACCAGTAACAATTACAGACCTTATTCCCATGACCTGATGAATGGTTTGAGGCTTTTTATGTTCCTGGAGCAAGCAGGTGCCCTTGGGCTTTACTTGCATGAGACAGGGCATATGGAGATGTTACTGGTGCCCACTCAAGCAAATCGATGATGAACAGGAAGACGTGATATAGTGATTTAATTTGGGGAAAGAACAACATTCAAAGTTGGAGAATCCCAAATTAAAAGTGTTGTGATTCGCTTTTTAAAAAAATAATGAAATGAATACTTTCATTCATATAATGGTAAAGACTATTGAATTTTCTATGCTTAAGATCAACACTTTTTTATATCAAGGATAACACTTAAACATATTCAGGGAATGGATGGTGAAATGCCCTCTTAGGCTTTATGTATAATTTTTACTATTTATATTTTTTTCGTCCTCTGGGGCACAAAGCGTGTCCTGCTGCTTGTTCTAGTTGCTCTTGTTCTTTTAGGTGTGTGCCAATGATGCGGGTGAGGCAGAAGCAGTGGCGGCAGGTCACTGTTCGATCGCTATTCCCAGGTTCTTCAATATTTTCAAGAATGAAAATATTGAATAATAAAGATGCTCAGACTCAGAATTAGAAAGTAGAAAAGTTTATTGGAAAGTAGAGGAAAGAGGAAAGGAACTCCCCTTGCGGGGAGGAACTTAGCATAGGACTAAGTTAAAGTAAGTGATTGTATAGTCTCTTTTAAAGGCCTCCTGCATTGTCATCAACCAAGTATTACAGAGAATGCCAGAAATCTTCAGGGTGGTCTGTCTGGTTTGGGTCTTTCTGGCTATCTACCTCAAGTATTGTTTGTTATCTTAGTCTTGTGACTCCTGGTTCCAAAGAGAATTGTATGATTCTGGGAAAGTCAGGAATGTTAGAGATAGGGCCTTAGGATGAAGTGGGGTAGGTTAATGGGAGAACTGGAGTTGCTGACAAGGAGAAACCGTGGGCTTCTCTCAGGTTGGCAAGGGGAAACTGAGGCTTCTTTCAGGTTAGCAAGGGGAAACTGAGGCTTCCTCCTTTACCATTCCCACAGGGAAGGTATAGGAATGTCCAATAGGTGCCCAAAAAGTTTCACCAGCATTGGCCATCAGGAAATACGAACTGAAAACACAAAGTACCTTGTAGGATAGATATTATCAAAACACAATATCTCACTACTGTGGAGAGAAAGAAGCACTTCAGGAGGGGAACGGGAAATTTAATATCAGCACACTGAGTGCTGATATTAAATTTCCCGCAATAACAGAGGTGTTATATAATAACAAGCGGTGTTTTTAATAGCAACTACTGTAAGAAATGAAAATGAATATTGCTGTCATGGCACCACAAAGCTCAACCTTTTTTGTGTAAAGATAAGTTCTTCTGGCTTCTGATGTTAATGAGCTGCCATGGCTTCCTCTTAGGAAGACTGTGACCCTGGACACAGAAATAACATAGGTTGTCATCAGCTTGTAAAGTGTGCAATAGGCCTTCTCTTGTCACTTGTCTTCCCATTGTTCATCAATTTGGTCAAGCAGACGCCAGTAATGTCTCCACTTGTTAGGGATGAGGTCCATTATTGCTACTGTTTTTGGCAAATCGAATACACCACAGGGAGCTTGCCAGGCTCTGCCATGGCTCTGGGTTCATCCCAGGGGCCTAGTCTTTTTCTATGTCAGACCACAAACCATCCAGGGCCCATGGGGCAGAGCCCTGGGTGTAGACAAGCCTGTTTCCTGTCTGCCACCTGCGGACACAGCCAGGCACCGCAGCCACACCTGCAACACCTCAAGGGGCAGAAATAGGCCTTCTGCAAAGGAACAATTATAAAGTACATTGTGTCCAACAAATATATAAATGGTTAGTCATTTGATCTTTAAATCAGAAATCTGGGTGAACATGGGGAAAAATTAAAGAATTTTCCCCTAATATAAAACATAAAACAGGATTGCCTCCTCTCACTACTGCTATTTAACATAGTACTGGAAGTACTTGCAAAAGCAGTTAGGCAAGAAAAAGATATCAAGCTCATCCAGATAGGAAGAAGGAAGTCAAACTTTTACTACTTGCAGATGACATGATAATGTATTTAGAAAATCCTAAGGAATCCACGAAAGACTCCTGGTAGAAACAGTTTTATAAAGTGAAGTGGCAAGTTAAAATCAGTACCCAAAAGTTCTTGGCTTTACTATATATATAAATAATGAGAGAAGAAAGTAATATTTGAAAAAACAATCTCATTCACAATTGCCCTCAGAAAATCAAGTGCCTTGGGGACAACTTAACTAAAGAGGTGAAGGACTAATAACAAAGAAAGTTACATAATAATAATTCATGAAAAAAGAGGATGAACGAAGAAACTGAAATGCATTCCTTGCTCATGGATTGGGAGGGTTAGCCCCATCTAGAGGGTGCCTCAGTGTTTTTGGCCTTGTGGACCAGTGTGTTTCTGAAATTCAGCTTCTTGGTTTGCATCTCCTTGGAGATTTAAGACCCAGATCAGAAGAACAGAGCCAGTGGGTGAGCCGGCATGGAGGTAGCGAGGGAAGGTCCTATTTCACTTTGAATAATTAGGGAATCCAAGGTCACCAAATCTTTTTCTTCAAAATTCAGTGTGCTGTTGGTTTCACTTAGAAATTTCCATTTCAAATAGTCCTGTTTTGTCTATTGCTGGGGATATCCTGGATGGGGTCCCCAAGAATATCAGGGAATTGAGTTCCTCTTTATCTCAAGAGTCGATCGACAGATGAACAAAATTTACTAGACCAGCACAGTTCCAATAGGCTTTTACTTATTACCAATAATTATACAACTCTGCTGCTACAATTCAAGATGTGGGCATCTCCAGACCTGTGGCTGCTAGTCAGGTCTCTCTGACCATGTGCTCCGGTCCATATCTCTCACCAAAATGAATGCTTCTGCAACAAAACATAGTTTTTCTATCTCTAATGGCACCGAAAGCCAAAGGTGGACTGCCTTTGTGGGCCATCTTTGCAAAGTCAAAGACCACCAGGCAAACCACATCTAGCTCAGGTCTATACACATGCTAATTGACAGGGCCTCCATCCCTTTACCCCAATCTTCTCTTATACAAAACAATGTATAATAGCACAGAAATCATTCCTAAGAACAAAAGCATCTCAGAATGTATAACATCATAATTCAGACCATGAACTCCATGCAACTAGATGGTTATCTCCAAATACCTACAAGGTTTTTACATTCCTCTCTGCTCCAGGGTAATTTTGATGTGCTTTGCCATTTATTTTTCTGAATCTTACAGGCCCACCTTTGAATGTGTCAGCATGAACTTTCCTTTGCACTTAGCAGAACTGATTCTTCCACATTCGTCCCAATGTAGCCAGGCTTCTTCTTAGTAAATCCTAGTTCCACAGAGGGAACCATGGGGGAAAAGAGGAAGGATGATCAATGAGATAGCATTATACCCATAATAGAAATTATAACAATATCCCAAGAGTTATTAAAATCAAACTGTCTTATCTGTTCCTGCCTCCAATCTCCTATTGTGATTTGCACAAGTGGGACCTCTTTAGTATGAGGCCCCGACCTTAACACATGCAAATGATTTTAAGTTGCAAAGACCCAGAGCCACTTATAGTAGCTTCAGGCAGCAGTCTATAATGCTACATTTGACTTTTTTTCAGTTCTTCCAGATTTATTCTTCAGATTATAGCACATTTTTATTCTCCTGTGGCATATGAAATATAACTTTATTGAAGTTTTTCTTTCAAGATTAGTTTTGAGACTATGAAGTGCCTGAATTGCTGTTTATTCATGAATTTGAGTATCATTTCTTCACATTTGAGTTAGAGTCTAGTCAGGTAAAGTATTCTTAGTGGAGCCTCCATTTTATTAAGTTTTTAACTCTATCCCACCATTGTCCTTATGCCAGGAGGGTTTCATTTCATAGCTATGCAGTAAATCTAAGTCCTTTCCATGTAATTATTTTCTCTTGCTGCTTTCATTGTATGTCTGTTTATGGTATTCATCATAGAAATATGAAGACACATGTGGTTTATATAAATAAAATTAAAATTCCAGAAAGCATATTAAATTACTTCCTTAAGAAGATGAGAGTATGGGTTGAGGGAGTGGGTAGACCATTTGGAGACTTCTGTAGCTAGAAAGGCACATTTTAGCATAGGGATTATGGTGAGGAAAAAGAACAGGATGGACCCACCAGGCCTTGGACTCTCCAGGCACACAGATATGTATATGGGATGACTGAGTTAGCAGAGTGGGAAAGGGGAGTAAATAGTTCAAAGTGATACCCAATGTCTGGTCATCTGTGATAATGTATAGGTATGAATGCTGAATTCCAAGGATAAAAACGGGGAGAAAATGAATAAAAGTAGGATTTACAGTGTCCTGAATTAAGTTATTTTTGTTAGCTCTGCCAGTCAGGTATAGCAATTCCTATTTACCTGACAGGGAGATACCCAGAGCTTAGAGGCATTGCCTCT
This sequence comes from Cryptotis parvus, assembly GCA_021461705.1. Taxonomy (NCBI): domain Eukaryota; kingdom Metazoa; phylum Chordata; class Mammalia; order Eulipotyphla; family Soricidae; genus Cryptotis; species Cryptotis parvus. The sequence goes on from JAJIBD010028219.1 coordinate 37,429, forward strand.
AAGGAGCATGGGTTGTCAGTGGAAGAGATGAGATGCAAAGCTCTACTGTGTCGGGAAAGCAAGCTGCTCCCAAGGTTCCAAGGGACAGTTAAACCACATCAAGTGGCAGTTGCTTGGATGGTTAAAGCTCATCTCAGAGGTTTGCCTAGAGATTTATTCAGATCTTGTTTAACCCTACTGGTTCCTTGAGACAGGTGAGACAATGTCACATGATCTGTGAAGCCCAGCGTCTGCTCTGTATATTGTTTTCTGATCATTTCATATGTTACTGGGGCAATAAGACTGGCATCTATAAATTTTTTTCCACTCTTGAGTTGATAGTTTTGTAGTAGTCGTTCACTCTTTCCTTTTCTTCATGACTCCAAGCTGTCGTGGAGTGTCTGGTGTGTAGTCAGCTGGAGAAAGACCATCACAAGGAAAGAAGACTGGGTTTCAATGAGTGCATGTTCTCCTGGGATTTTCCTGTCGTAGTTTCTCTTTTTAAAACTATATTGGAAAGTGTCAGTTTTTCTATGGATTCTTAACTGGTCTTTCTTTGTTTTATATTTATTTTTTAAATTCTTAAACTAGTCTTCAATAATTTGATTTTAGCAAAAGCTTATGGCAAGAAAGAGGCTAACTATTGTGTCCCTTATGGTGGGCAATACTGCCTCGTGTGTGTGTGTGTGTGTGTGTGTGTGTTGTGTGTTCATTGCACTGTGTATATAATATACACAGGAGCACAGGACATCCTAGCGTTGAGAGATCGCGAACTCCTGCCTGCTTTAACTTCTGTGATCAGAAAGAGTCTTGCAGAAACCAGGCTGATTACACCCTTTGTTCCTGGAGAAACCTCATTGAATGAAAGATTTTTAGAGACTAGTTTGTTCAGGGCAATGAACTAGGTCATTTGATTGTTTGTTAATCTGGGGGGTATTAATGACGACAGGAAGAGTGATGCTCATCCCCATCTTACCCAAACAGGCAAACTGAGGCACCTTAATGCAGAATAAGGCAGCAATGCCAGTCTATTGCTACGTGCAGAGTGATGTAATACTGAATTACACAGGACTGGGACAGGCAATTCCTAGGGCACTGGCAGCAGTGCAGGTTCTGCTGTACTTTGTGGTGGACACTTTCTCTTCCAGCTCAGAAAGTGTCCTAATGTCGGACTACTGTTAGAGTATAGATTTCTGGGATACCGGCAGGATTACCTGGGAAGTAGGAGCCAGGTTTCCTGCTTGATAAAAGAAACCAATTCATTCTCTCTTACCACTGTGAAGAGATTTGGTCTGTGTTTGTTTTTCTTCCCTGACTCAATGTCAATTCCAGGCATTGAGTGCTGGTAAAAGGAGCTCGATGCCTGGAATTGACATTGAGCGCTTAGCAAAAAGAGTTTTTGAGTGCGTAGCAAAAAAGAGTCTATCTCCAAACTCTTGAATACTTAGAAAAAAAAAGTTTTGTCTATCTCCATCTTTAATCAGAGGACAAAAAATGTTTGTTTTCCTTTTATCAAAGTAGGTATTCCATTGTACATTTCCTGTACTATACCTATGAGGGACCTGGTTTCAGATATTTTTAATATGATTCATAGTACTAAAATCTAGATTACGTTATCTCTCAAAGAATACATATTACATACATTAGTTGAAATTAAAATTGCTCCAATATTACATAGTAGATTGTAGACTTAGGCCAAGAGTGGTTTAAACTCAGTGGACTCAGGATTATTACTGTCAAAGATACATGAATAATAGAAGCTCTCACATCTTGCTTTACATTTCAGCTTTCTCTGACCCATGCGAACCTAAGCCTGTTTTCTGATTTCTGTTACACAAAGGAAACTGCTAATAATTTTGTGGTCAGGGCTCCCCTGCTGGCATGATAGTCGGATTGTCAGGCAGAAGATATATGTGAGGATATTGCTTCAGTCTATCTATCCAATGACCCAATATTCATCTATAAAACAAATTGTTTGGGGCACCTGTGGGGTAATAGAAACAAATCCCTCTGTGAGATGCCAAGCAAACATGCCAGTTCTCCCTTAAATCACATAGATCATGTCCCCCTAACAATCTCATCAACAGAGGAGGCCACTCTCACAGGGTGCCTTCACTCTCTCTGTGATACTGTGCCCCGAGTTTCCAGATGAGGATGCAGAGGCCAAGTTAAGAAACCTCCCTTTGCTGGCATCTACCTGGATTTCTTGTCCACTTACCGAGTACTCAATCCTGAGCACGCCCCAAAGCCCAATCCTCTGTCAGCAATCTCTGTACATCCATCAACCTTGAAGAACATAGGGGAGAATGAGTGGTGATAGGGTTTTTGTTCGTTCCATTTACGGACTACAGCCTGTGCTGCTCAGGGTTTGCTCTTCACGTATCAGGGAGCCATATGCAGTATAATGGACTGAACAGGGCTTGGCAGTTTAAAAGACCAGAGTCTTAATATCTATATTGCTTCTCTGGCCCCAGGGCTGGACTTTCTGTCTATAACATGCTGCTCAACATTCCTCCAGCTTCCTCAAATTTCTTCCTGAATATATTTCTCTCTTCAAAGTTAGGTTCTGCTGCCTTTCAAAGGTGAAAACAGTGAGACAGGTGCATTGTGGGGTCACCGAGGAAGCTAGAGGAGGAAGAAAAAGTGACAGCCACAGTCCTGTGGACACGGTTCTTGGGAGCACTTGAGGATGCGGCTGTGCCTGGGGTTGCTGTTGCTGCTGGTCTGGGGTAAGTGTCCAGCTGAGGCCTAGAGAGGCACTCCTGTTCATGGTCATCCTGAGGATGGAGAGAAAATTGTTCTGTGGTAAAGATCAGGAGAACACGCACAGTTGTTCTTATTCTTTATTTTTCTAAATAAACAAATAATTTTTTGTGCAGTACTTAGGATTTTACTCGATGGATCTCAAGACCTGTCCTGTTACACATTATTTTATACACGAGAGGAGAAAAGGAAGAAGATGAGAATGTTTCTAGCCCAACAGCAGACTGGGCCCCTTGGGATAAATCCAGAGCCATGGCAGGCCTGGCAAGCTATCCGTCGTGTATTCGATATACCAAAAACAGTAACAATAATGGACCTCATTCCCAACAAATGGAGACGTTACTGGTACCCACTCAAGCAAATCGATGAACAATGGGAAGACAAGTGATACTAGTGATACTCAACATTTACTGCTCTCTCTGTCAAAGGGCACTTCTGGGGTTCTCAAGAGATCATAACAATGCTAGAAATTGATCCCATGTCAGCCAAATGGAACTCTTGTGATTTACTCACTGTAAGATCTCTGTTCTCTCATTACTGCTCATCTTTATTTAATATTTTAGCATATTTATAGCTGTTGTTTTTAAGTCTTTTCTGACTAAAATTGACATCTAAGCTTAAATAGAACAACTTTGAGATTTTTTAGCTCTAGAGTCAGTAAAGAGAAATTAGCAAGATAGCAACCCCTCTCTTAAAGATTTGTGTTTAAACTGCAACTACAGCACACTACATAATGGTATTTAATTCTCTCTGTCATCATAATCATCACATCCTAATATATACTTTGAGCAAGCACTAGTCTTGATCTTTTGTTTATATCCAATTTATCAAATTATTCAAATAGTGGAATACTGGCTATATCTACTGTAATAAGAAATATTTTTTTATCAAAGACTACTATATAGATCTCATTTTCTTCTCTTAGATTCCATTGAGGACCAGACAGTTTTTAAAAATAATTCATCTAGTATTGAGCCTAGAGGACTAGGAAATGTGAATTGGATATCCAGTTGAGGGCCCACTCAGCTTTCAGTAGCAGTATTCCTCTCTCTGGGTAGTCATAGAAAAGCGTAGTCAGAGTTGTGGCAGCAGCCCGCTCGGCGATACAAAGGGAGGCTTCAGGTGCCCACATATGATCTTTATGGCAAAGGATAATTGCTGACCCCTATTCCCTGTCCTATTCACTTGTATCACTTGTCTTCCCGCTGTTCATCAATTTGCTCGAGTGGGCACCAGTAACATCTCCATATGTCCTGTTACAAGCAAATACAGCCCAAGGGCATCTGTTCACTCCAGGAACACACAGAGCCTCAAACCATTCCTTTAAGTCATGGGAATGAGTCTATAATTATTACTGGTTTTTGGCATCTCAAATGCAATATGGGTAGCTTGCCAGGCTCTGCCGTGTAGGTGGTATACTCTCAGTAGAGGGCGGGCTCTTTGGCTTTATAAAGTTTTTACAAAACTAGTCTAACCATACTCTGGTCAGGAAACTGGGACTTAAACTATACACATCCAGCATCTCCTCTGTGTTGCAGGACACTTTGTACTTTTAGATTTTTGTTTCCTGCGATATATTCCTGATACAGCATCACTTATACAATTGTGATTACCAATACACAACATAACAGGACCAGCACAACTTGTTGGGGCGAATATGGTTCCTGAATTATATCATATTTTCTCTTCTAGCAAAGTCATTCAAATTCTGGGGTCCATATATGTGGGCCTGTTCCGTTATTCTGAATGTTTGTCTTCTACTCTGCTGATATCACACAGTTTATATTACTGAAACTCTAGGATAATCTTTCCATTCTTCTGACCATAAAGTCAATATTCTTTTGCATCTCCATAAATATCTAAGTTATTATTACTCAGAAAGGTTTTTACTTTTTTGTTGTCTCTCCAAGCAGGGATTACTCATAATTCTGTGTTCAGGGATAATTTCTGGTATGACTAGAGGTATGTATGGGATACCAGGGGTTAAGCCCAGATCTGTCACATGCGAGGCAAATCCACTGTATTATTGCTTCAGTCCAAGGATTTTATCTTTTTAATTAGTTGGAGGGAAAAATGACTTTTTTCATTTTCTGTTTTTCCATAATCACTCCACCTGGTTATTATGTAAATTTTTAATTCGATTCTCATTCAAATAGCTATCCCTGACCATTAGACTAATACACACGGAACACCTTATAGTTGTCATCTTGTTAAGAGTAATATAGTCTGAAAACCCTGAATATCTTTACTCTGACCCAGCACAGAAACTGGTAACCTGCTGTCCAAATACTCAGCTGAGAGTCACCCCTGTGTCCTTCCTGCCGCTGCCGCTTGCTGTGTCCCCTTTAAATTGTCATTGAATCTTTTTCTATGTAAAAGGAAGATATTATCATGTATATCCTCAAGCTAAACTACTCCAGGTAAATGTTCAGAATAATGAAATTATAAGATATATATGCTACACCGTAAATATTCTGTTTCTGGCATTAAAAAAAAAAGAGCATTACTGGACTGGAGCTACAGTACAGTGGTTTGGGTGCTTGTCTTGTTCTTGAAAGACCTAGTTTCATCCCCAGCACCACCTATAGTATACCGGATCCCCACCCCACCCCCTCACCCCACACCCACCAGGAGTGCTCCCTGAGCACATCATATGCGCTCAAATATTTGGCAGATATCCAAATATTCACCATATTGTTTTGAAGGAGTCATCTCCTTCTCAACTCTCTCAGTGACAACCATCTCCATCACACTTTGAATGCTCATCTCTTAAAAGATGGTGGCAGTTCTATTGCTCAGAGAATAGAGGCTCAGCTCCCTGCTTAGTCTACCAAATGCCCAAGACAACTCTTCCCCTTCATGTCAAGTGTTTCTTTATGTGTAGAACTTTTTTTTCAAAAAAACTTAAAGGGACACAGATTTGGTAGCATTTTTATCCATCATTTTAATTCTCCAACAACAAAATCAGTACCTGGTCTCATGGTGAGCATGGCAAGAATTATACATTATTCCCTCTCAAACTCTGCATCAGTGTTTTCTGAGGTCAGGAAGCAAAGCTTCAGTAAGGGTTGAGATGGTGAAAAAATAACAAGTCTTCTTGCCAGAGTCATCATCTCCTGAGTATTTACTCATGATTTACTCATATTTCCTGTGGTGTGTCCTCTGAAGACTGGGTTCTTGAACACATACTGTGGCTAAAGGGGAGATGCGGGGAGAAGTCAGAGGAAAAAAAGGATTCTTGTCTCCAATGACCTCTCAGTCTAACAATTGTTTCTTGAAACTATGGAAGTAATCAACAAGGTCACATAGAAACATGGGACATGCTGAAGATGCAACAGAGACAGGAATCTCCCATTACAGATTACCTCTAATTGTGATCGGTAAATCACAGTGGAGTGAATGATGAGTGTACCTGATCTTCTGATGGCGGAAGGGGGATACGAACAAATGAAATCAGTTTGGTTGTGAAAGTAGTAGTGGGAGTTTCGCTTTGGATTTTGTTATCGTTTTTTAAAAATGCTAGGCACTGTACTATATATAATATTTGTTTATCTTAACAACTGAAACACTTTCGGGGAGACTCAATGAGTGACCATTTAAAATGAATTAATACTATCACAAATAAGTTATACTTTGGAAAATAAAGATTTTAAAGAGTCATCACTTGTATCACCTGTCTTTCCATTGTTCATCGATTTTCTTCAGCGGGTGCCAGTAACATCTCCATTCGTTGGGAATTAGGTCCATTATTGTTACTATTTTTGGCATATCCAATACATTACGTGTAGCTTGCCAGGCTCTGCCATGGCTCTGGGTTCATTCCAGGGGGCCCAGTCATTTTCTATGTCAGACCATCAACCATCCAGGGCCCTTGGGGCAGAGTCCTGGGTGTAGACAAGCCTGTCTCCTATCTGCCACCTATTGATGCAGACGGGCACCACAGCCACACCTGCAACATCTTGAGGGGCATATGGAATTATTTATAAGTACATGGAAAAGCAGTGGAAAGAAAATGTCTCTTTAAAGAGTCATAAAAGCTTAAAATGAGCTTGAACAACGATACTGTATCTCTGCCATTCTTGCTAAACAGGTCACATTCAACAAAATGCACGATATTGTCTCTCTAGCACTACAGTAAAGTCATGCCTGCTGGGTGTCCATGATGAGCTTTTCAGCTAAGGTCACGTGACTCTAAAGACTATTTCATGAATTAATGTACCTTTCCAACTTTTTATTGGACTCCAAACAATGGAGTTGGTTTATTGTTAATCTCCTTTGCTAAAGCACCAATTAAGGTATGTTCCCAGTAATAAAGAGGAGAGTTGGGGAAGATGATCTAAACTTTTTCCAAAATGATGGTAATAAATGTAGGTAGCACTGGAAGTTGAGTGTGAAGTTTGAAAATATGACCGGGGTTCATTCCAATTAAATGACAATAAATGTTCTTTGTTTTAGGAACTACCCAGGATGTTTCCTTTTCTAATAAATCAACTGACGGGGAGCAGTGGCCCAAAGTAAGTCTTTATTCTGAAGGGATGGCTGGGGTTCTGGTTAGTGAGCTAAAACATCTGTAAGATAGCATAGTCTCTGTCTTGGAGCATGGCTGAGAGAGGTAGTATAAGCAGTCTTCCTGATAATTGGTGCTCCTCATTGTTCGTGAACCAATAAATATCCAGAAAAGAGTTATCTGGGGCTTGCTGTCCCAGGGGACCTTTAGAAAGATGTGACCTGCAGGCATCTCAGCAAGGTCTTCCCAGAAGACTCACAAAATGAGTTGACAGTGTTTCCTCTATTACTGCTATCAGTAACTCAGGGTTATAGTATATTAATCTGCATCATCTTGTGAGGTTGATATTATCTACAAACTTTCATTAACTTTTTTGCATGTGTCCTATTAATTTTTATGCTACTATTAGAAAAAAAACATCAGATCTCCCTCTCAAGAGTCACCATGGAATCACAGTTATGGAATTATCTGAACATTGGGTGGGCCTAGTCCTAGTCCTCCACTTCGATCAGATATCCCTCAGGGTTTGCTCACACTGTTCTCAGTGAAGGAGAAATAAATATCTTCTAGGTTTAACTCTCCTGTTTCCATCAGCAGATATACCTAATATACCATTTTCTTTCTTTCATTTAAATAATAAATAATAGAGAGAAAGCAGAAAATATAAGCAATAGTAATAAGAAAGAATTGAAATTTATATATTAAATGTAATATATTATGTCTCTAATGATTTTTTGTTATGATAAAATAACTGTAACCTAAACTCACCATGGTAATCCTTTCTGAGTGTCCAAGAACATCATATATAATTGCACTGTTTTGTGACTGTTACTCATATTAACTTCAATACCATGTCATCATGCCAAGAACTTAGTGTTTTCTTCCCCTTATCCAAACTCCCTTCCTGATAATTCTGGGGCCTCCTTACCTGCCACCAACTAAGCTCATCATCAGTAGACACATGTGCCCTCTACTTCATAAATTGAGTAAGAGAATATCATTCTCAGCAAGTGTTGCTTATGATTTTGAGTCTAGCTAGAACAATAAAACCATGTCTTATGTATCCCTGTGAATTCTGTCTCCATATAAATCAGTTTTTGTCTCTGATGTTTCTAGTTGGAGTTATTGAGGCATTTTCCACTCTCCTGCAACCCAAAGATGTTAGCATCGAGCATATCTTCCATCTCAGGTATGTGTCACTGCGTCATAATCTAAGTCTGACATCTCTCTGGAGTGGTCATCGAAGGCTTCAACTCAAGACAATTTGGCCTTCAATCCTCTTCTTTCCTTAGTCTCGTCTACCACCTCTAGTGTTGTCTTTTGCCTCAGCTATTTTTTTTGCAGTAATGGCGTCACTATTTAAACACACACTATGCAGAGATGAAAAAACAACATGGCAGTGGCTTGCCTGCGTGAGGGACACCTACTAAGCTCATCTGCTGTGGGAATTCAGTGTAGTAGAGGTCATCAGATTTGAGTGAAGTCTCTCACATGTCTTCCCTGTCCTTATATTATAGCCTTAGCGACTTCACTAGACGTTGATTGCCTAGTGGATGAGATTTGTCTAAGACCCAGATGTTAGGAATGTTTCTCTCAAGCTTCTCGGTTTGTCCAGGTTTATCCTACAAAGAGTCTTCAACAGACTATGCTTATTTGGCTTAATGTTAGCATTGCTCATCCTGAGAATTCCTAGTGAAGAGCACTATTTGTGCTATTTGATTCCACAAAGGGCACAGGTAGAAAAATCAACAGATGCTGTTAATAAAAATGTATTTTTTTCTCCCAAATCAAACCATTTTATAAAAAGAGAGAAACATATAAAATTATGATTAAAAAGGCTGGAGAATGAGGAAGGGAAAGTTATTGTTTCTCAGGTACAGAAGTTAGGGAAAAATTAGGGCTTTTGAGATGGGGGTGATTGAGGGTAACACCACACACAAAGTTCACAATGCAAATTTTGCATTTTATATATATTTTGCCACAATAATATTCATCATTGTATCACTGTCTTCCCGTTCATCATTGATTTGCTCGAGCGGGCACCAGTAACCTTCTATATGACCTGTCTCATGCAAGTAGAGCCCAAGGGCACCTGCTTGCTCCAGGAACATAAAGAGCCTCAAACCATTCCATCAGGTCATGGGAATGAGGTCTATAATTGTTACTGGTATCTGGCATATCAAATACGACATGGGTAGCTTGCCAGGCTCTGCCGTGCGGGTAGCATACTTTGTAGTCATCTCAAAATCCAGCATTTATTATTGAGACCGGGCTGTGATAGGCTGGTCTGCTGGGTGGAGTTCTGAAGAGGGGGAAGTCCAGATGTGAAAATGGAGGCCCTCATGGAGTGGGGGTCATCTGGCTTGTTGTGAGGCTCTGCTGGGGTGGCAGGCCAGGGCTAGAACCTGCCATCCCCCTGGGCGCCTCATGAGTGGCTGGGCACAGGGAGAGCCAGTAGCAGCTCTGCCCCATGTCTGTGAGTCTCTGGATTGAAATTCATATATTCATGAGGGAGTATATTTTAAAATGAATTTTTGTAGAATTTTTAACACCCCATCACACCATCAGTGAGCATGTGAGCATTTAATAAAGACTGAATCCCAGGTAAACCAGTTGCTCAAAGGATCTCCATAATTCCTGGTGCTCCATTTGTTTGTACCAGGCCTCTGGATGTCTCTACACACAGGCTTTGGTTGCTATTCTCTGGTCACCTACAAATTATCTAGGTCTCTTTTCCTTGTTTTCATTTTAATTTGCTGTTCTCCAATTGATGGTGGCTCTAAGATGCAAGCTAAGGAAATAGAGGGGAGCAAGAAGCAAAAGAGGCCCAGAAAAGATGGACAATGAACATCACTGACTTACATGGGGTTTCTGCTTGGAGATACTAGTCGAGTGAAAGCTGTGATTCCCAGAGGGGACTTGACTTATTTGTAGCTTGCTTCTGATGATTACCAAAATCCGTCTGTTCAGATGTCACCTCCTATAGCTCAGAGTCTTATCCTCAACTACTCTTATGGCTGAAGATGTGTGTGTAGTAGTGGGGGAATGAAGACATGGATCATCTTACATGGTGTTCTGTCTTCACAGTCAATACTCTGAGGCCTTCAGATATTAAGTTGGTGGCATCGATTGGCATTAAGGAAACTGTGAGTATTTCTGGAAGAGGAGGCTGGTTGGGGACATTTGGGGGAAAGGTTAGGGCTTGTAACCCTCTGAATGAGTTTCTTGAAACTTGCCACAGTCAATCATTTGGATTGACGTAGAGTTGGAAGAACACTGAATTGGAAAAACAACTAACACTCAAGGGGTGGTGAATTTTTTATTTTAAATTTAATATATGCTTCAATTTATATGAGGAAAGAGAACTTTTTTAACCTTCAGTGATTAAGTTCAACCTTATGCAAAGTCAAAGACAAAATTTTGAAAAGTTTCTTAAACTTAATTTTTTTTAAATCAAGTGGAAAAATGCCTATCCAGGCTTTGTGAATGAATTCTTAAAAATCATCTTCATCAATGAATTTAAAGTGACTGGTTTTATATGACCAGAAATGAGAAAGAAATAAGAAGAGAACAAGGGAGAAGGTGAGGCGAGCAGAGACTTTTTAATGGGAAGAGAGATCACTAGAGCAAATGGGTGGGCAAGAAGAATGCCAGGTTTCCTTAGTTGGTCCTGTCGGGGGAGCGACGCCGGGGTCCCCAGACAGTGCCGGGAAGCGAAGTTCCCTTCTACCTCCCAAGCCGGAGGGGAATGGATGAAGACTCAGGAATCTGATGCAGTTTTAAAAGGGCTTTACTATCACAGGTTCCAATATACAATCCAAGAGCAGGGAAAACCTCCGGACTCTGGCTTCCCAGCTAGGTCCCAGCCAGGTGTAGTCCAAGATGGCTGCCACCACGTGTTGAGGCCCAACAGAGAATGGAGAGGACGGAGAAGCAAAACACCAAGGGAAGCCTAAATGGCAAAAAGGGGTGGGGGGGAAGGGAGCATTTCTTTCTTCTTACAGCTTATTTTATAGCTAGGAATCCCCCCAAACTCCCCAGCCCAGCCCATTCTGGGCTGGGCTATCTAGAGATAAAAACAGGAAAATAGCTTTATAGAAATGTAGCAACTTCAGGAGACCATCTGGTTGTTTACAAGGACCCAGAGCTAATTAAAAGCCTCCCAGTAGAGCTGGGAGAAGCTATAAGCTAAATGTAACTTCCCCTGGCAGGAAGGATCAAATGCTCTCAGGTAATTTCTCCCAGCACCTCACCTAATATCTTGAGCCAAGATCTACCTGGAATTGCCTTTATAGGGTAGAGAAGGGGGTTTCTGAAATGGCATGTCTCTGTACCAAAGACTAATACTAATGCCAGTTATATATTTCTCCAAGCCACAAGAGTCTCATCTACTTTACAATAGTTTTGTATTTTAGTTGCCTTTGAGTTAGCAGGGAGCCATGCTTGCTTGCTTGGAGGCAAACAGCATTTCTCTCTGGTCTAATTACTTAGAGATCCAACGTGGCCAGGCAAATATGCTGGTAAGATCTAGCTAGTCCCACGATGATTGTGGTAGCATGAGAGAATATTTATACCAGCCAGTACAGAATACATGGTCAGATAAGACTGCCACATTCAGACTACCCCCTATCTATGAAGTGACCTGCAGGAGGCAATCCAGGGCAGATGCAGAGGTCTAGGCTTTTAGGTGTCCTGCAACAGGTCCGATGCTGGCTTCCCACCTGGTCTGGTCCCTGCTCTCAGCAGTGCTCCTTGGTCCTACTGCCTTCACCTCTCCCAGATCTGTAGTGGAAAGGAGTGAGCACTTTTAATGTGAGGGGGTTGAGCACTTGTCATTTGGGAGAGCCTCTGCAAAATACATCTGAGTCATCAAAACCAAAGTGATCCCCTCTCTCTCCCCAACTCCCAACCATCCATGTTTCCCTCCTTCCCTTCAAACCTACTTCTTCCTGCAGTCCCTTCCAGTGCCTGTTGGAAATCACTCTACAACTTCAGACTCTTGCTCTGGGCTCACTTGTAACCTAACCGTCAATCCAGCCCAGGAATTTTTACCCTGCCTTCAAACTATAAAGGGGTGATGTTCATTTATCAAATTCATCTAGGTCCCAAAGCTGTCTATAGACAGAATATCTCCCAATCAGTTACATTCCACTGTGAGGTGGGCTGAATCCAACCCAATGAGGGTGAAATGGGCACTGATCTTGTGGAAGAGGGAATAGGTTTCAGAGAGCAAAGCTCATGTGTTACAGTATGTCCCAAGGGTCATATTTCAGAGTCCTGAAGGTAAGAAACTGGCTTAAGGACTCCAATTTTCTTCCATCAGAGTTGGTTTTATAAAATTAAGTAGTCAAGACTTCACTCTTGTTTCCTACTCTGAAAGATCTGTCGCTTGAATTATTCACCCAACTACTATTATTATTTTCTTTTCTCACCCTTTGCCCTTGGGAAGTGAGGACTAGTTTTGGACCATGATATTTTCCATCCCCCCCAAAATTGTTAATCTGATGAGCACTTCAACCATTAGAATAAAGCCCCTAAGAACACTTCCTGCAATATTGCTTCTGTCTGTGTGCCCTGAGACTATGTCACAATTTAGCCTGGTTAAATAACAGCACTGCATAAAATTAATTTAAGGGCATGAATTTGAAGTGAATTGTTCCTAATGCAATTGTATTGTATTTCTAGAGTTTTCTGGCACCAACTCACAATCACTAACTTGTAACTGTAACAAGTGTTTCTCTGTTTAATTGCTTTGGGTTCATTTCTTCTCGTTTATTTAAAGTAATGTGTGTATGTTTGAAAAACATAATTGTAATTTAACATATGTGTATCACTTGCATCACTTGTATCACTTGCCTTCCCATTGTTCATTGATTTGCTCGAGCAGGCACCAGTAACATCTCCATTCATTGGAATGAAGTCCATTATTGTTACTGTTTTTGGCATATCAAATAAGCCATGGGTAGCTTGCCAGGCTCTGCTGTGACTCAACACAGGTCTTCAAGTCCATTGAGTACTATTAGTCTCATATACGCGTATACATTCAATATAAGAGGTAAGATAAACAGTGGTATATAACAATATAAGGTGAGGTGCCTATTAAATATGTATTCTATTCTCCTACCTCAACAAACACATTTTGAATGTGTGAGTATATATTTGCATTTTCTGTGTGTAATGTAAAAGAGAATTTTGATTATGGTCTTTTGTTTCTTTTACTGTTTGGTTCGAGACTCGCAGGGCAGAGCGCACTGGCCCCCGGCCCAGCCGCCACAAGGCACCGAGGGGGGGGTTCTAGCCCTGGCCCACCACCCAGCGGCCCAGCCGACGCCCCCCCACCCAGAGGGCCTCCATTCCACATCCAACTTCCCGCAGACCTCCACCCAGCAGACCAGCCTATCCAGCCCGACTCCGCGCGCCGCAAGCGCCGGGTCATCAATAAAGCTGGACTTAGAGATGCCTCGAATATGCTACCTGCACGGCGAGCCGGCAAGCACCCGGTTGTATTTGATATATAGCCAAATACCAGTAACAATTATAGACCTCATTCCGGAAGGATTGAGGCTCTTTATGTTCCTGGAGCAAGCAGAGCCTTGGGCTCTACTAGCATGAGACAGGACATATGGAGATGTTACTGGGGCCTGCTCGAGCAAATCGGATAGCGGAAGACAGGAACAGATAAGTGATACTGTTTGGTTCACACCTGACAGTGCTCAGGCTCTGTGCTTAGCAATGATTCCCAGCAGGTTTGGGGACCATATGTGGTACCAGGGATCAAACTGTGTCAGCCACCTGTAAGACAATCTCCCTACCTGGTGTGCTATCACTTCAGACCATTTTATTACTAATTTTAAAATAATTTTTATAGCTAATTTTTAACCAGCTGATCATGAGGTGCCCAGGAGAGTTCTAGCCCTGGCCCGCCATCCCAGCAGAGCCTCACAAAAAGCCAGAGGAACCCCCACACCACGAGGGCTGCCATTTTCAGCTTCTAGACTCCACAGTTCATCAGAGCTCCACACAGCAGAAAAGCTGATCTTTCCCCATCTTGCATGACTGCTTTGCAGCTGTGTGGTTCATCAATAAACACACAAGATGAGAGGCTGCTACAAGAATATCCGACCTGCACAGCAGAGCCTGGCAAGCTACCCGGGTCATATTTGATATGCCAAAAAGTAGTAACAATTATCAATCTCATTCCCATGACCTGATGGAGTGGTTTGAGGCTCTTCATGTTCCTGGAACAAGCAGATGCCCTTGAGCTACACAAGCATGTGACAGGACATATGGAGATGTTACAGGTGCCCGCTTGAGCAAATCAATGGACAACGGGAAGACAAATGATACAAGTGTATTATTATTTATTTTTTTACTTCTCCTTGAGTGTCAAAGATATTTTTCCATGCCAGAGACATTATAACAAAGCAGTGCAATTCCTTAAAGGTACATCTCTGAATCCCTAGCTACTGTCTTTTTTGTTGTTGTTGTTGTTGTTGTTGTTGTTGTTGCTTTTTTGGGTCACACCTGGCAATGCTCAGGGGTTTCTCCTGGCTCTGCACTCAGGAACCACTCCTGGCGGTGCTCAGGGGACCATATGGGATGCCAGAGATTGAACCCGGGCCAGCATGGGCCGGCTGATTGCAAGACAAACGCCCTACCTGCTGGGCTATCTCTCCGGCCCAAGCTAGTGTCTTTTGTGCCTTAGTATATCCGGCCAGTGAAAATTGTGTACCAAAAATCAGCAAGTGGAGCTGAAAGAGACTGTGTCTTCCCTTTCTGTGGCTTTCATGAGCTCCTGCTTCTCCCACACGTGTGTCCTCTCCTTCCTTCCTTCCTTCCTTCCTTCCTTCCTTCCTTCCTTCCTTCCTTCCTTCCTTCCTTCCTTCCTTCCTTCCTTCCTTCCTTCCTTCCTTCCTTCCTTCCTTCCTTCCTTCCTTCCTTCCTTCCTTCCTTCCCTTCCTTCCTTCCTTCCTTCCTTCCTTCCTTCCTTCCTTC
The DNA here is from genome assembly GCA_021461705.1 of Cryptotis parvus. Taxonomy (NCBI): domain Eukaryota; kingdom Metazoa; phylum Chordata; class Mammalia; order Eulipotyphla; family Soricidae; genus Cryptotis; species Cryptotis parvus. Next base: position 52,673 of record JAJIBD010028219.1, read on the forward strand.
CTTCCTTCCTTCCTTCCTTCCTTCCTTCCTTCCTTCCTTCCTTCCTTCCTTCCTTCCTTCCTTCCTTCCTTCCTTCCTCTCTCTCCATAGCCAGAGACCTCACGTACTTTTATTCCTGCTGTGAGAAAGGCTCCTATCTAAACCCAGTACCTGGGGTTATATAATGCTTCTTCACCTGCCTTCAGCCGGAGACTTGCTCCTGTCATTTCTTTACCTGTATTGTTTCATTTATGGTCTCTAATTGTCTTTATATGAATTTTTTAACTGATCATCTTCCTGAAATTTTACTTTGGAAACTTACTGAAGGAGAAGGATGCCCCTTAGGTGACAACAGTGTGTGAACATAATAACCTCTACATTCCTCAGAGGTTATTATGGTGTGGCTTGTTTACACTGATGTGCTCTTTGCTACTGTGATTAAGGAGAGATGAACTTTTGAAGAGAAGAAAAGTAGATGTGGGGGGTGGGCTGTGGGGGAGTGTCTTGTGTGGTCTCAATTGTCATCTCACATCCAGAGATGAACCTTTCAGGGATTTTGAGAAAGACCATGTGTGCCAGAAAATAATGGACTACAGCATCATCAATAAGTTTATAGCACTTTCATGTGCTGGTGGTGATTCAAGCATCATTTGAACTTCATAAATCACAAATGTTCTAGTAGGCTCCCATGACCCTGCCTGCAGTGTAGCAGAAAAGATTTTGGTACTGAGATGTCCTCTGTCATGCACAATGTGGCCAAGAGAGAATCTCTAACTAGAAAGAATCTGTAACTTTACAGGAATTTAGTATCAAACATTTATTCATGATCTCAGATAACTCAGGATCTTCTAGGAATGTGGTCAGAAAGCTTGTCTTGTTTTCCTGTTCATCATCGATTTTCTCGAGCAGGCACCAGTAAAATCTCCATATGTCCTGTCTCGTGCTAGTAGAGCCCAAGGGCACCTGCTTGCTCCAGGAACATAAAGAGTCTCAAACCAATCCCATCAGGTCATGGGAATGAGGCCTATAATTGTTATTGGTTTTTGGCATATAAAACACGACACGGGTAGTTTGCCAGGCTCTGCCGTGCAGGTGATCAGAAAGCAAGATACAAATTCCTTCTGTCTAGATGCTTATATTGGAGTCATGGTGGACAGACAGAAAATTCAGATTTATAACATGGAGGGTCCGTTTTGTACATTTGTTTTATTATTTACATAACACTCACCAGGTTTCATGATACATTTGAACCAATGCTTTCAGCCCTGGATTTCTGAACTGAGGGAAGCATCCCCACATTCTATGGCCCTTGATTTTAAATAACAAGCTTCAGGTAAACCAGTCTTTCCTCTCTGCAAATAAACATGGGCACTCTTACCCTTCTCTAAATCCTGGTTCCTTAATACCAGTGGCAGTGGGCTGTCCAAAAGTCAGCTCTGGTCCTTGACGCTGAGCCTCAGCCTTGTCTGACTAGTTTGTCAGGTCTCTTCTTTCTTCCAGTTGACTGCCTTGAGCAAAATCAGTGTGATGGAGAAGCTGAATTGGTGAGTTACCTGGACACAGAGTGATGGTGTAAGTGACCCTGAGGCTGGACTTTCCTCCTGGTTCCCTTATGAGGAAACCCAAGGACCAGAGAGTTTTTGTCCTCCATGTTTCCTTGAATGATTGGGCAGAACAAGGAACAGTCTCCTAATTCTGTGATCAACACTTAGAGTACCCTGAAATTACCACATCCCTGACTCCTCTGGATGACTAATAGGGGAAATATGGGAAGGGAATGTGGGCTTTGTAGCCTTCAATGTCCGTGTTGTCTTAAGGGCCAGTTCATTCTCAGGTCAGGCTGATTTTCTGCTACATCACGACCAGCACCTTTCCTTTCAACATGGGTTTAGATTATAGACCTTTGGGGGCTTAGTTAGGGTGGGACTCCTCAGCCCGTTGCCCTCTCTTGGCAGCTCTCATGCTATCCGAGGTGTGTATGTGACACATACATACATAACACGCTTATTCTGGATAAACTCGAAACCAGAGCCAGTGGGATCCAATGCTATTTGGGAACACACCTCAGGAGTTGAGGGAACAGATTTTTGGTAGGGGATTAAGCACTCTCTGATGTTTGCCTATATTTGCCTCTACTTACAGGACTGAAGAAACTTCCCAGGAGCTGTGCCTGGGAGTGGGAACAGGTGAGTTTTTTAAAATTTTATTAGCCACAATGTCTACAATCAGAGTCTTTCCTGACAATTTGGTTTTTGACAATTGGGTAGAATGGACACTGTTGAAAACTTGATCATATAGTCAGATGAGAAGAGTGATGCGAGATGTGGCCAGGGTATGAAACCCCAAATCTGAATGTGATGTGTTTTTGTGTCAAGAATGGCAGGAAGCTCAGGAAATAATCTCCAAGGGACTAATCCAGAGTCCTAACACCCTTTTCTCCCCAGGACTGCAGAACCCACTTGGAGATCATTATATGAAAAAAAATCTGACATAGTTGTCTCACACCTAAATTCACCCTCCTACACCCCAAAGAAAACACCCATGTCTACTTTTTACTGCATTTCTTTTTTCTAGAAATGCGCTGCTCCTTCAAAAGTAAATTCCAGCTAGCTTCAAAAAAATAAAAATCAAACAACCATGAACTGACGGTGATCTACTGTAATTGAATGCAAAATTTCGACCTTGATGTTGTTAAATATGCTTGTGCATATATTCTCTGGAATCCACCTTCAGTTTTTTGTTTTCTATTCACTACAGAATTCTCATTTAAAACCCCATGCATCCCTACTGTCAGTTGGGTTAGCGTCAGGGTATGCGAGATTGAGCTCAAGTTAGTATGCAGGAACCAGGAAAGCCCTTCCCAATCATCAGTCAGTGAGAAGAATCTCAACACAGCAGAAGGTCCTCTGTTGAGCTGTTATCAGTGGACGCAATGACAAGGGAGCCTGTCTGTGCGCTCTGTTAGGTAACCTAGGGTTTTCCCTAGGACTCCAGCCAGGCGAGTATAGGATGACACAGTCGATGCTTCAGCACTCAATCACACCATGGGATATTGAGAGCTGGCATCCAATCGTTGAGAAGCTGAGATACCTGTAACCATTGGTGGAAAAGGGCATCACTACTATACGAGCTAAAGTGCTGAAAGAGGTCCCCAATGACTGGCGATTTTAACATTTCTGCCCAAATGTGTTTCTGCTCTTTAGTCCTTTTTTTGAGGAGACTCATGAAGCAACATGAATCAAAGGATTAGCAGATATATCAAGTAGATATCTTAAAAGATGTAGCACTGTTTGAATATTAAGCACTGACTTAAATTTGCTGCAAGATACGATCCCTGAAACATAGTTTTCTATATCTTCCCAGAAGATAAAACACAGCAGATAAAACACAAAAACTAAAATAGTACCAAACAAAATGAAATGGTATAAATGAAAAACTCCATGGTCATGTTGGATACAGGACAAATTTGGCAATCCATTCGTTCCCAAAGATAAGTCCTATATTCATGTTTATCATTGCTCTTCAAGGATTAATTTGACCTCTGACAGTCCCATCTTATATTTTTGCCTTCCTGTTCATACATGCATACACACAAATACACAAATTCTTTTGCACCATTTAGTGTTACATAATATTATGATGCATAGCTGCTATGATTAAAAAGGTATAAGCAATAAAATTGTTGGGAAAGAAGCATTTTATTCTTGATTTAGGATGAAGGAAATGGACCCACACACAATTTAGAAAACTGAACCAGTTGTCTGCACCTACCAGCTTCTGGAGTGGTATCCTTTTCAGAGGATAAACCATTCATGCTACCATGTTAGCGTGCACACACAAACCCTTGGAAGTGTTGGTTGGGGAAAACTAATAAAGGGGTGCTAGAAAGGGGCCTGGACTTGGAACACCTCTAGCCCTGTTGGAGACTCAGAACTCAATGCACACTCTAATGATTTCAGAATCTCCTGGAAATATATATCTCTCCTCTTTTTAATCCTGAAAAAAATAGCTGTATTACTAGGAGCTAACCCCTCTATATATACATGATCCAGACCCAGAAAGTTTCAGTGTAGTCAGTGTTGGTTGTTGTCTCAGAATTATTGCCAGCTCTGTGCTCGGGATCACTCCTGGCAAGGCTCAGGAAACAATTTGGGTGCTGGGATTTGAACCCAGACCAGGCACATGCAAGGCAAGTGCTTTGCCCACTATACATCTCTCTGACCATTGATGATGCTATAGTTACTGTCTCTCTGCCCGCTAGTTTGGGAAGCGATACTCGGGTCTCTGGAGCACACCCGCCCTGTGTTCAGCAGGAAGGAACAACTAATCCCTGACCCAGCTCCTCTTTGTTTCCAAAGTTGAAAGAGGATGACATGAAAAATTTTGGTGTCCAAGAGCTCTTTTTCAGATCCCAGGATTTTTCATTAGCTGTCAGGGCTAGTAATTGTATAGTATATTAGCCTCTGTAACTGGTGCCTGCTTATCTTATCTTATCTTAGCCTATCTTATCTTAGTTTAGTTTAACTTATCTTAGCCTATTTTAGCTTATCTTAGCCTCAAGTTACTGGTACAAATTTAATCCAGCAAATTGATGAAAAACAGGAAGACAAGTGATACAAGTGGCCAGTGACCTTAGCCTCAGTTTCCTCTTCATACAAATGAGAGGTGTGTCATAGTCTGACTTCACATTTGACAGCTAATGTCTTGACCCATTCAGGTGGCTCTGGGGTTTGACATCAATGCCCACATTGCCTGGGAGGGTATTAGAAAGAGGCACTAACCAGGTTACCACCCCTAGAGGATATTAGTCTCTTCAGGGGAGACCCAGTGTCCAAACCAAGTTCTCATTGAAGCTCTCTGTAGTCCTTGCAGACATCATCAGACATTTTAATAGCTCCGCTACAAGGCTAGAATGCACCCACATGAAGGAAGCGACGTCCCATCCTGGTGCTGAGTAAGTCCCTTTTCAGCTTCTCTTGAGGTCTGTGAACTCATACTGGACTTTGTCCATGGGAGAATTCAGGATGGTGGGGAGGAAAAGCTAAAGGAACTTAAATTTGAGGAAATTTAAAGAAACTTAAAATTCAGGTGTGATAATGATAGTACTTATTTCCATGTGTTTGCTATGTACACAACGGAACCCAGTTGGATTCCAATACTGCATGTGGCCCCTCATCTCTTAAAATAGTGAGTGCTGAACTTGGAGGTAGAAGTAAAGCCTGAGCCAATGCAAGTTGATTGCCTGACCCTCCAAAGTTAGAAATAAAAATCTGCTTTAAGTAAGTGAAATATTCCTCATGCCCTGATTTTGTCGACTTGATAAGCCTCATTCCAAATCATTTGGTGTTGAGTCCTCAGAAACAAGTGTAATGTGGTGTCTGGAAAGATAGTACAGTGAGCTGGAACTTGCCCTAATGTGACCAGCCCAATGTGATCCTGAACACACCATAGGGTCTCAAGAGCAACATCAGGAGTAATTCTTGAAAGCACTGTAAGTTCGCAAAACCTCAAATTGTGGCCAACAGGTGAAATTAATAATTGATATTATTAGTAATCATTGATATTATTTCCAATTAATAACAATATCAATTAATAATAATATCAATTATTAGTAATGATTGGTATTTTTAATAATAATTTAAATTATTAATAATAATTGATATTATTTTCCTTACTATTTTTATATAAAAGATGGTGAATCCCTACTTTTGTCTTAGAGATTCCCCAGATTGGAGTAGAGGTGTTGATATGGGTGTGGAACAGACTTCTAGCTCTCAACCAAGTTAAAATAAACTTAACTGATTTTCCTCTCTGCCATCCTCCATGTGCACAGAAACTCGTGGACTCAGGCTAAAGAATTGGTGAGGAGCATGAAAGAGAACCGGTAAGAGCATGTTGAACTCCACACCCAAACAGCCAGTTTCTTTGGAAACCTCTTAGCCCTCACACAACAATCCTCTTAATTTCCAAAACATTCATACCAAGAAATTAGCATCCAATGTGGTCTGCTTCTTCATTAAAAATTCCTTTGTTATTGCCTATAAATGGATGGACATGGAGAGGATCATGCTGAGTGAAATTAGCCAGAAGGAAAGGAGAGATATAGAATATAGATATTCTGTATAGATATAGATATAGATATAGATATAGATATAGATATAGATATAGATATAGATATAGATATAGATATAGATATAGATATAGATATAGATATAGATATAGATATAGATATAGATATAGATATAGATAGATAGATATATGTCGGGGGAACGTCCCGGGGGTCCCCGACAGTGTCAGGACAGAGGTTGTCTTCTACCTCCGAGGGCGCCGGGAGAAAGATGAAAACTCACGAGTCCGGTGCAGTTCCAAAAATGGCTTTTAATAGTACAAAAGCTCTTCCACAGCAATCCAATATAATGAACAAACTCTAGCTCTGGTCCGAACTTAGACCATACAAAGAGCCTAAGTCTCCCACCAAAGAGAGAGAGGATCTCACCCGAGCTGAGTCCTACCCAGAAGAAGGAGCGAAAGGCCAAAGAGCAAAAGGCCAAAGCCAAAAGCCAAAAGCCGCAGGGAGCCAAAAGCTGAAGGCTGAGGAACCAAAAGGCAAAAGGTGAAGGGGCCTCAAGTCAGCCCCCTTATATACACCAAAGTAATCCAATCGGGAGGTTGTCATGCCAACAAGAACCTAAACAGAGTGTAGTGCCACACCCTATTGCAGGTATAAACAAAGGTTACACCAAGGACTAATCCCGAGATTATCTCTTATGTAAAACACTGGAGAGAGAGGGGGCTGATATAAAGTAATACATCTTAACTTAATGAGCTTCATGTAATCCTAGATGGTACCCACAAGGTCCTTATTATTATTTGCACCAGTGTGATTCTGAGTATCTTGTTCTCATGTACTGAAAGGGTCATACTCGACTGCTTAGAGCAAACTAGTATGATCCTTCCTATAGTCTTCCTATAGTCTCAGCGTAGCCAGGGGGGTAGTCTCCTGGTAAATTCTAACTGTCCCACGTTGGGTGCAGTGGGTATAAAAAGGAGCTGTGCCCAATCTAGAAAACATAGAAGTCTTAGTAGATGTATAAGTCAGAAGTTATTCAATCAAGGTGACTTCTGTAACTGCCACACCCTCTAGAAGTGTTTACATAGAAGAGAGATCTCATTAGAATGAACATTGGCTTAAATAAGATTAAGCTGGGAGTGAGCAAAACAACAAAACTCCCAGATTAGCTAAACATGTCCTCCAACAGATATAGATATAGATATAGATATAGATATAGATATAGATATAGATATAGATATAGATATAGATATAGATATGGATATAGATATAGATATAGATGATAGATATAGACTGCATTTATTTGAGGGATATAAAAAATAAGGACGTTGCGCTTATTTTTTAAGGGACGGGAGGGGATGGCGGGTTCTAGCCCTGGCCCGCCCCACCCAGCAGAGCCTCGCAACAAGCCAGACCACTGACTCCACTCCATGAGGGCTGCCATTTTCCACATCCCGACTACCCTCGTCAGAACTCCACCCAGCAGATGAGCCTATCACAGCCCGGCTCGTGTGGTCCCTTTTGCAGCGTGGTTCACCAATAAATGCTGTATTTAGAGGTGACTACAAGAGTATGCAAAGCAAGCCTGGTAAGCTGCCCGTGTCATCACTTTTGATGTTGTGCCTCTCTCCTTTTTTTTCAGCAACTTGATTTTGAAAATGACTGGAAGCTAATCAATGTGTTCATGAGTAATGCATACAAGTGTTATCTCTGTCCTGTTGGTGGGCAGGTAAGCTTTAGACTCAGAGGAGCAGGTTTGCAAGTGTGAGTGAAAGTAGCCTAAAGTAGCCTAACCAATATCATCACATTGGTGGCATTTCCCAGAACTATGGCAAATAGAGAATTCATTACCTAAGGCTCCAGAAACCATACACAGAGATAAGTATGTTCCATTTTCCCCTCCTTTTCTTCCTCCCTCCCCCATCCATGCCATCATTTCATTTCCTGAGAGAAGGAAATTAGATGCTTGGGTTCATTATTATGGATATTGGTGACTGACTTAATTCTTTATAGAATGTGGTCCAAGTTGGATCCATTAAGAATCTGAGGGATCAGGGCCAGAGTTATAGCCCAGCAGGTAGGGCATTTGCCTTGCACGCAGCCGGCCCGTGCCGGCCGGGTTTGATCCCCAGCATCGCATGTGGTCCCCTGAGCACCTCCAGGGTAATTCCTGAGTGCAGAGCCAGGAGAAACCCCTGAGCATTGCCGGGTGTGACCCCTCCCCAAAAAAAAAAAAAAAAGAATCTGAGGGATCATTTAGACATCTTGACAATTCTGCCATAAATAGCACACAGACTTTTCTGTGGGCGCCTAAAGCTGGATGTTAACTGCACCAACAAGTACACCTACTCTTTAAGGTGACTCATGACACTGTCTCTCAATCATCTAGGGCCTCTAAGAAGTCATGTGTGACATTTCTTAAGGTGTTGTCCTCTTCATTTTTCTATGACCATCCAATACACATTTGCCTTCATCTGAATGGCCCTTGTGCTCTGATCCATCATCAAAATCACACCTTTACTTCATTAACGTTGGGTCAAGCTCTTATTTAAAAATAGTCTTATGGAACTCTTGGCTATGCAGCATGTCTTAAAGATTTGCCGTTCTAATTTACTTTCAGTTGCCTCCCATTCCATCTGAATTCCACAAGCCCTACTTTTGTTCTAACCTCATAGGGTAAGAAAATTCATCTCAGTATTTACCCCTAAATTCACACATCAAGTTAGCAATCAAACAACCACTGATGCATTTCTCTTTCCTTTTATTCAACTGCATTTACCTAAGTTATCAGCTTATGCAGAAGTTCATTCACGGACATCCATGCAGGCATGTAATGATAACAATGATGATGAGTTTGTATGTGCTGGTTTGGTTTTTTGATACTTAAAGATTTTTATTTTGTTTCTACTAATGCTTGACTTCTACCAGATGTTATCTGTAATTCAATTTTCTATGGAAATTCTTAAGTTCTTTATAATTTTCAGCTTTCCTCTGATGTGTGTTCATTTCTTCATTGTTGGCTTTTGTAATTTATATTCACGAAAGCTATGATCAAATTAAATATCCTATCAAAAAAACTGAAACTGAAACTACAGCTAATTATATTTGGAGAGGTTTTGGGGCCAGATGTAAATGTTTGGGTATGTCCCTGCAGTCACCACAAAGGAAGCATAAAAACTAAACATTGTATCTGGTAAGAGACTGCAAAAGAAAATCCAGTGAATAACATAGTTATGAACTCAGGGATTTTATTCTGCAGCTCACAGAACTGTGGGTCAGTTAACTGCTAATCAGAGCTTCTTCTCGGTGAGGGAAAGGGAACACATTTGATGAAAAAGAACCAGGAAACTAGAATCACACCAATGCAAATCCAAGGCAGCTAGGAACGTTTTTTGCAGAAGGCCATTTTTGGACTTAAACTGATTGAACTAAAAGAGGATTGGGACTTGGGTCAGAAACAACACAGTGTGAAAAGTACCAAGACCGAGAAGGGACAGCCATTTCTGAGGTCATCCCAGTAGACAGAGTTGCTGCTTTGACCTTGCCTCGACAAGGTAACCACATGGAGATTTTATAGTGTGTGATCGGCTCACCACAGCAAGAAGCAGTGCTAACAAAGGCCACATTTGGAGACATATGTGATAGAGTGAGTCTAGAGTGAGTCACAACTCCTCAGATCATGTTTCATAAAAAGAAATCTCTTAACTTTTACTTCCAAATGGAAAAATATCACACTAGCTCAAATAATCAGGTTTTCTGCACAACTATTACTGGATAAACATGGACAAAACTTCAAGCCAGTGTCCCAGTCAGCTGGGCTCTAACACCACATGAGTTGACAGACTCCAGCAACTGCAAGTGCTGGACAATAGCCCAGTTCAGCATTGTTTATAGCATCTATTGGGATAGTGGTCACAGATTCTTTAATGTGGTCCTTTTTAAACAACTTGAGCGGGCCTGGAGGCGAAACACAGTGGGGAGGACATTTGCCTTTGCACTGGCTGACCCAAGTTCGATCCCTGGCATCCCATGTGGTCCCTTGAGTACTGCCAGGAATAATTCCTGAGTGCAGAGCCAGGAGTAATCCCTGAGCATCACTGAGTATGACCCAAAAAAGAAAAAAACAACTTGATCTCCAGACATAGTTTTTTTTTAATTATACCACTGCAAGACTCGCAGACATGGGGCAGAGCTGCTACTGGCTCTCCCTGTGACCAGCTGCTTGCGAGGCACCCGGGAGGGATGGTGGGTTCTAGCCCTGGCCCACCACCCAGCAGAGCCTCACAACAAGCCAGACGACCCCCCACTCCATGAGGGCCTCCATTTTCCACATCCGGACTCCTCTCTCATCAGACCTCCACCCAGCATTCCAGCCTATCAGCGCCTGGCTCGCAGGCCCAGCGGTTCATCAATAAATGCTGGACTTAGAGATGCCTACAAGAGCATGCTACCTGCATGGCAGAGCCTGGCAAGCTATCCATGTTGTATTTGATATATATGCCAAATACCAGTAAAAATTATAGACCTCATTCTGGAATGGATTGAGGTTCTTTATGTTCCTGGAGCAGGCAGATGCCTTGGGCTCTACTAGCATGAGACAGGACATATGGAGATGTTACTGGGGCTCGCTCGAGCAAATCGATGATGAACGGGAAGACAGTGACACAGTGATACCACTGCAAGATATACAATTTCAAAGATGTCCATAATTGGGACTCAGTCACACAGTGTTCCAGCACCCATCCCTCCACCAGTGTATCATTCCCACCACCAATGTCCCCACACTCCCTCCCACCCACCCCATACTCTGCCTCTATTATAGCAGGTACTTTTCTTTTCCTCTCTCTCTCACTCTCTGTCTCTGTCTCTCTCTGTTTTCTCTTTTTTTTCTCTCTCTCTCTCTCTCTTCTCTTACACATTGGGGCTTGCCCTCCAGACATTTAGGGTTTATCATGTAAGTCTCTTTGTGTTTATTCAATGCTGAATTCTAGTCTGTCTTACCATTTCCCACAATTAGTGGTACACTGGTATATATTTATATCCCATTAATGAATGCAGCAATTCTATATCTGTCCTTTTCCTTCTGACTAATTTCACTCAGCATGATAGTCTTACATGACCATCTATTTGCAGGTAAATTTAATGACTTCATCTTTTATGACAGCTGCATATTATTCCATTGTGTAGATGTATCAAAGTTTCTTTAGCCAGTCTTCTGTTCTCATGCATTTAGATTGTTTCTAGATTCCTTTTAGGAGGAAAAGGAAATCAACATAGAAGAAAAATGCAATAAAGAAGAAAATTGGTGCTTCTAAGCATTGCTATAAGAAGCTAAAACACAAATGAAATCACTGCTTTATCACCATTTGGGAACTAGAAGACATAATTACCTTCATCATATATTTACAGATAAGAAATGAGTAGTGTGACTAAATCTGAAAACCTTTTACAATTTTTATTAAGCAAATACAATTATATTCATGCCATTATTTTGAGCGCTATTTATTCTTATGCAAGTATGGTGATTCTTGCTTTTTAAAAATTCTACTCAGCCTGTATGATTGTTTTCCAAACTTTCACTTTAGATCTAAACTTATCATGAGTTCAAGTATCTCTCTTATAAGCAGTAGCTGCTTGTGTTTTGTTTCCTGATTCATTCAGCCATACTGTGTCTTTTTTATAGGCACATTCAGCCCATTGACATATAAATCTGTTGTTTATGTGGGAAATTTGTACCACTTTTTTAAAGGGGGATCATAGGTGTTATCCCCATTTGATGCAGCTCATGTTCTCCACTTGTGTTTGGATGCTCTTCGTATTCCTGAAGCAACCAGATGCCATTGGGCTACACTGGCATGTGATAGGGTCAAATGGAAAAATTACTGGCGCCCGCTCAAGCAAATTGATGAATAATGGGATGTCAAGTGATCAAGTGATTGATTTCCATTTTTTTGAAGGAACCTCCAAGGTAGCACTCACAGAGCTCTGAGGTTTCTTCAGTGACCAGGTGACTCAAGGATGAGATCAGAGAACACGGTGCTGCTGGGCCCTGCAGCGTCAATGATCACCAAAGTCATCCTGATGGTTTTGGGGGGCCACCAAGGACATACCCATTGGTACTTCTTGGTCTCCAAGGCTTCAGCTGATGGTTTAGGGGCAAGAATTTCAGTGAGGAAGAATAAAAGGCTACAAGCAAATGTTTGGGTGGTCATCTGGAGAATTACGTCTCTTGCTTGAAGCAGATTTTTTGCTAGAAAAGAGATTCCAGCTGTCAAGCAGTAGCAATATATTGAGGACAGACTTCATATATATGAAGTTTTTTGATTTAATAATGGCATACATACACACATACACTATACCACATGTTGTCCTTACATGACTTGATAATTCTCTTAAGAAAGACATTGCTTCTCTGTGCTCAATTTCAAATTGTGGGTGTTTCAGTAACACAGAAAGGTCTGGGAAGTGCATAATTGTAGGAAAACTGTGGTCTGAATGTGTTCTTTGTCAGCCAAGGGAAACAGTTTGCAGGTGAAACAGGTTCAAGTCGTTCTGAGTGTGGGCATCTGCTGTCACAAACACCCTGTGCTCATCTGTGCTCAGCATATTTCTCCTTCCACAGAAAAGCTTCGTGATGAGTGCCATGAATAAGATGGCCAAAACCCTGGACTACCTGCAAGAGGAGGTGAGGTCTCAATCTTGACATTCCTCTGGCAATAGGGCTAGTGGGACAGATTCTGGTAACTATCAGATCCTCCCCTGAGCTGAGCTGAAGAACATGGACTCGTGGGAGGGAAGTGGAGATTGAGATAAAGGAAAAGCTCTGGAGAAACTGGTGTTCTTTCCTATGAGTAAAACTCAGGCCTTGTAAACATGCCTGCAATCTCTCTGGGGTTGGCACTGCAACCTCAGATCTCTGTCTGGGGCAGCAAGTGCGTAGTGGAGCCAAATACCTTTGTTGATATCCCTTTCTGGGGTGACCATGGTGAGCACTACAGCTTCTATTCCTGGGGTTCTCACGTTCGTTACACTATCTGTTCCCCTTCAAGGAGGCTTTCTCTCATAAATTGTCTACAACTTACTATTGATGTTAAGACTAGATTTCTGTAATATCTCAGCTACAAGTCCAGCATCTTTTACTTTTAGGTGTTTGAGACCCCATGTGCTATTGCTCAAGGTGTACTCCTGACACTTGCTCTGAGATCACTCCAGGTGGTGTTCAGTGGACCATATACTCCTGTAGGGATTTACTCAAAGCTGCCTATGTTCATGACAGGCTCTTTAACCTCTGAACATTGTGATGATCATTTGAACCAACCTAAACTAACACTTGCCTCAAAGGGTCTGGGTGAGACCAGTGAAATTCAGCCAGAACTGATCCCAACATTTAGCCAAGAGAACTCAGAGAACACTTAGGCTGCTGACTTTACAAACGCCCAACTTCTGGGGCCGGAGCGATAGTCCAGTGGGTAGGGCATTTGCCTTGCACACAACCTGCCCATGCCGGCCTGGGTTCGATCCCCAGCATCCCATATGGTCCCCTGAGCACCACTAGGAGTAATTCCTGAGTAACCCCTGAGCATTGCCGGGTGTGACCCAAAAAGCAAACAAAAAACAAAAACAAATGCCCAACTTCTTTCTTATCTCCTTGTAGGTCCCTAGAGCCTTTGTGAACTTGGTGGATCTCACTGGTCTTTTTGGAGTCCTCTGCTTTGTCTGAGACAAAAAATCAAGGGCAGGTAAGTGCACTGGGGTGACCCCTTGATAAGTGGTTTATATGAGCCAGGTAATCAGTAAGTTTATCTTAAGCTGCATTAATACTACCACAGTAGCCAGAGTGTGACAGCCCAGAAAGACTCAGGCGTCCAGTTCAAATGAAGTTAATCAGGCTAGGAAAGGGATCTTTAGGTGTATCTTTGTGGACAGAATTAGAGAATGAGAACCTGGTTTGTGTGTCAGGTGGATGAGCACTTCCATGAGAATGGGATTTCACTTAAATGAAAACACTATTTACATATATAATTATATATATATAAGAAATTGTGAAGCTAGAAGGAGAGAATGTGCAGGAAGGCTAATGAAAAGAAGCTGATGGGTAAATAAAAGAAGGTAATGAATTCTCCGCTCCATTTAGAGAATTTACAGTACAAGTTAACATGATGTCCTCCCATTAATCTATTTGCGGGTTTGGCTCAGGGGAAGATTTCTTGCTATGTATGTCTGAAGCCTTGGTTTTTACCCCCTACCAACACATATGCCCAAGCACTTACATGGGCACAATTAAAATTATTGTACACAGGATGATCTCTCATACGTGGAACCTAAAGAGATACGTAGCCAGGTATCTTTAGGTAGCCAGGTAGGAGCAAATGTCCAAAGGCAACGTTATAGGAAAATGGATCCACACAGTTGAGTTTTTATGAGGGTGGGGGCTAAAAAGGGAAGGACTTTGGGGTTGTTGAGGGGGGGAGAGAGTTGGGTGCACTGAGTGATGAGTTTGATGTCAGAATATCTTGCATGAAAAACCATTATTCACAGTATTGATAATAACATAATCTCAATCAATAATTTTATAGTAAAATAAAATGAATTGGGAGTTAAATTTCAACTTCAGTTCTAGGGAGGTAACTCCATGGCATGGTGCATGTGTTTGGCATGCAGGAGTCTCAAATTCAATTCGAGGCACCTCATGGTGCCTTATATACTGCTAGGAATGATTACTGAGAAACATGTCAGGAGGTGTCACTTAAAGAGAAAGGAGCTGTGTTCCCTCCTCAGCAAATACAATTCAGCTTTGGTAGAAATAGCAGTAAGTTCAGATACATGACTCCTAGAAATTGGATTGAATTTAAAAGATTTCACTACCATACTTGGTTTCCAAGGACTTTTGGTTTTCTTTTATCACATAATTTAGTAGTGTTGAAGACAGACTGTAAAGTTTGACTTTGCACTAGGAATGGGAGCTTTAGTGGCAAGTGTCAGAACAGGGACAGATGGAAGCTTTGGCACAGAAAGTAAAGTATGCAGCGGGGGGAGTTGGGTTGAAGATGAAGATCAAGGAGCACAGAAAGGGGAGGGAAAATTGAGGTGGGTCCTTATGGGTGGTGCATAGAAGGGCACCATTGGAGAAGCAATGGCCTGGGAGCCTCTGCTGACATTGCTTGTCCACACACAGAGAAGAGTCACACCCACCTCTCCATAATATGCCTTTTCACGCTGCATTTTATTCCTCCCTTCTTCTGTACTTTCCAAATCCTCCATTGCTGAGGCCAGTGGCACTCTCCCTGAAACTCAAACCTAGGCATACTGAATCCCTGCATCTAAGCTGGATGAAAAAAAATTTTGAGTGCCTCTAAATCAGGGGTTGTTCATCATGTTCTGGGGCCCTTCCATTGCCATTCTGCATGACTGTTTGCAAGGTGTACTTAACCCCATGTATTCTCTTTGTACTCATTCTGTCTGCTTTTACCTGTAGCATTAACTCAAAGGTCTGCAGATGCTCAGAAGACATGGACCAGTTCAAGGATTTGCACGGTGGTCCTATCACGTGAGTCCAATATGGGACATTTACTGATGCTAACCAGGAGCAGGTGTTTGTGGAGAATGGGTGGGGGGGAATATTGTGGGACGATGCCTAGAATAGGATTTCTTCAGCTCAATCCTATTCACCAAAGAAAGGTGATCTTAGTTTCCTTCCTACTGATGAGTCATATTCTTGTATATGTAGTGGGACTAAATAGGGCATACTATCAAGACTGGGAACAAGAGTGTATCGTAGTGGGTTCTGGTGTTAAAGAGCTATTAGATATTTTAGAAATAGTTTTGGTCATCATACCTGCTTGGAACACTGCTTCTGCAACTGGTTAGCAGGTTTTGCCAGGTTGGTCTGTATCCCAGACTGTAAGTCAGGGGTTAAATCAGAACTGTTAGGGATGTGCTTGCTGGTTTAGAGAAGAGACCCAAGGAGGGTGAGTTGTCTGTAGATGTCGTCGTTCCTGAAACAATATGCTTCAAGTATACTTCCTATTGATTTGTATAAATATGATTTGCATTTAACATAGGAGTTATAAGATCCCCCCGGCACCTCTTTTCATTCCAGAAATTAGATGCATTCTGAGTGTTTAAGTGGTGAATCCTTATACAGAATGCAAGCCTAGCCTGGATAATGATGTATTGTTTCCATAATTTCAGTAGAAAATATTTCAAGTTTGTATTTCATTTTTACTGAAGCAGGAAAAAATTAAACCCAATCAGAGTCTGAAATATCCTGAATTCCAGAGAGGAAAGACTTCCAAATAGTATATCATCATTTGGTAGAGCAGACATTCGTGGGCCTGGGTAGGAAGCCCTATCATAAGAGCCTCATGAGGAATCCTGGACTCTTGTTTCTCTACTTTATTGTCAAGGAAACCTGGGAAAGGGTTCTGGCCTCCAGCAAGTACAACGAGAAGGAGTCCTTCGCTCTGGTGCTTCAGCCCTTCTTCTATGAATCAGAATTGCCCCCTGTCTTGGTGAGCCTGGGTACTTCTACCAAGTACTGAATGTGCCCTGTGGAGGTGGTGACATGCTCTTGTACTTCCTGGTAAAATTTCCCAAGGGCTTGAAGCTCCTCGAGTCATTATGTTAGTAGCAGGACAGTCTAATGGAGCCACTGTACTCCAGTGCTGGTCCTTTTTGATGTTTTTCAGTGGGATCAGGAGGACAAGGGTCTCCCTGTTCCTCCTCTTATACAGTCCGCACTCATCTATGCTGTGTTACTGCTCCTTCCGTTTAATTCCCTCATGGGGAGTTTCATGATGTCAAGAAGCAGCAGAAGCTCTGATCCTACAGGCCTGATCCCACATGGTGGCCCTATAAGTTATGTTTGTTTTGGAATGGCAGAATTCAGTAGAGAGAAAGCAATAGATTTTTATCAGGGGCACCATAACTGAGAGAGAGAGAGAGAGAGAGAGAGAGAGAGAGAGAAGATTCGAATTGCCATAGTTTCCTATCTCGGACAGGAACGTACTTTAGTTCTTATGGAGTTTTCTTTCAGCAGGAGGAACCACTGCAGGACTCCACTATGCTGGGCGTGCACCTGTGGAATAGCATGGTGAGTGTCAGATTCCTGGAAGAAACGTCTGTAGAAATAAAATGCGGGGACCCCACCTCCACCTCTGGTCTTACCATGATCCTCATATTTATGTTATACTGGCTGCAGATTGCCAGCACCATGCGAAGATAAGGAAAATAAACCAAAATGGACCTAAGACCCATTGCCCATATCTGATTGGAATGGGGTTCTGATCACCATGTCCCAGAGCTGAATTGTAACCTCAGATAGGAAGACAGTATTACAACTAGTGAGTTTTCTCAAATTGACTGTACTCATTGGCCCTGTCTCATTGATTTGAGGTCCAGGCTGGTACCTATGATGTGAATTGGTCTCATGAAGACCCTGACTCAAATTCAACCTGCCTCTCACAACTGGGAATTAAGAATCTCAATATTCAAGCTACAAGTCCCAGGTCACATCTCTGTATATAACCCATTATAATTCAAGTGTGTAGCTCACTCTGGGCCCATGGGATCGACTCCTCTACACTTTACTTATGTCTGGCTCCTCCAAACTTTTAGAGTTCCTAAAGTGATCAGTATTAGTATATGAATGGAATAAAACCTCAAAACATGAGGAATCCCAGTTACTATATGAAAGAAAAGTGTTTTTTTTTTTTTTTTTTTTATGCTTGTTTATTACTCCTGGCTCCGCACTCAGGAAGCACTGCTAGTGGTATTCAGGAGGAACAGAAGGGATGCCCAGGATCCAACTGAACCTGAGTCAGCTGTGTTCCAGGCAAATAAGATGCCCACAGTACTATCCTCCCCAGAAGGATACTATGATTTCTGCTCTTCTGGATTCTCTCTTTTTTTTTTGGGGGTCACACCCGGCAATGCTCAGGGGTTTCTCCTGGCTCTTCACTCAGGAATCACTCCTGGCAGTGCTCAGGGGACCATATGGGATGCCGGGGATTGAACCCGGGCCGGAATAGGCCGACCGTGTGCAAGGCAAACACCCTACCCGCTGGGCTATCGCTCCGACCCCTGGATTCTCTTTCTATCTTTGTCTTTCTCTCCTATTTTTTCCTCCCTTGCCATTCCCTCTCTTTCAGCCTTCTCTAACCCCATCCTCAATTTTCCTGCTTGTTGATCATCATAAGCAGCTATGTATAAGTACAGATTAGCCATTAGGAGGTGGAATAGCATGGCCGCTATCCCAGAGAGCCACAACTGTGGATGTGATTGTCTTCTCACAAAATCACACTTGCTGTCAGCCTGCAATTATTGGTCAAACTCTTTTTGTTTGAGAAAAGTCTATTATTCATGGGATGAGTTTTTCATAGTTGTGACTGAATTGCTAGTTGTGACCCTGAGGATCCAACTGTGACATTCTGGAAGAGATTCTGAGGACTCAACTGAGTACATGTCAATGTCCTTCTGGGTTCCATTCCTTCTGGAGACTTACCCAGCACAGCTGTATGAACGGTTTTACGGTCAGAGAGGGATTTTCTCTCTGTGAAGATGAGAATGGAGGGGGACGGCTGGGAAAGGACACATATATCTTGTCCTTTTCATTCCTCTCATTGCTCTCCCCCTCTAAGGACTTATGAGAGAGGTGACAGAAGCTGCACAGTGCGGAGGGCATTGAGAATATAACTCATCAACTGACTCACTAGCCCTGGATCCACACATAAGTTAGGTGACCTTATGAGGCTTTTAGTTGGAACCTAAACACTGATGTCCCACCTTGGTTCACAATCACTGTGCTCAGTTTCTCCTCGACAAAATCAGGATGGATGGACTAAGGATCCCTGATTGCACTCTTTGAGCTGTGTCTCCCTTAAGCAGCCCAAGAAAGTCCCCTCCCAGGAGTCATTGAAATGCGAGAGCCTCCCGGACTCCAGAATTTCTGGCTCAGCTTGGAATCTGAGCTGGAATCATGTCTTTTCAATGCATTTCAAATGATGTTGATGTCTTGGACTTGAGTCGGACTCTGAGAAGCCTGCAGTGTGCTTTTCTCAGCACATCCAGTGCGACCTCTGCAAACCTAAGATCAACTTCTCTTACAGATGGAGCCAGCAGGACAGAAAGAGAGACCATACAGTGAAGCAGAAGGGATTCCTGTGAAATGCCCCAGTAAGGTACACAAAAACTGGGGAGAGGGAGGAAGTCTTTCTTGGAGATTGGGGGGAGATGTGGGGTCACTTAGGAGGCTTTGCTGCCTAAGTCATTATTCCTTGAGACTGCTAAGGACCTCTCTTCAGGATCTTGGTACAACTTTGTATACTTTGAGCACTAACAATGCACGTGCTACCAGGAGAAGGATTAGCAGAACTAATATCTTCTCTATCCTAGTGAGAATCTCACCTGCCCCCAAATGTTCTAATACAAAGATAGTGCTTAAGTAAGTAGCATAGAATTAGGGATTGCTGACTAAGTGAATGCAAAGTTAACTGTGCATGAATGAAAATGAATAGCTATCCTTTTTCTTCTCATGGAAACTAAAGTTTTGGCTTTTGCAATGAAATGGTTGTTTTATTTTCACTACACAATAAGGCTGTTATAACCCATCTATATACACTTTGCTTCAGCTACCAAAAAGCTTAACAATAATTTTAATTTTTATTTCATAGAAATATTGTGTTATTCTCTGCCTGTCAGTATGACCCTCTGAGTAAAGACCAGTAAGTCCTGCATAATGCAAACTCGACCTTTTAAACTTAGGGAACTCCTGCGGAGAAGTCACAGCAACACAGATATGAAGACCAGAGAACAATTTTTTTTCCACAATTAATAATCTGCCAAACTGCATGTGGATATTGACCTATGAAAAAGCCTGATGAGAGAGGGAACTTGGGATTAATGGCTCTATCCATTCTCTTTCCCTCAGGAGCATTTGTATCTGTTTACCTATAAGAACAGCAACTACAAGCATAGGATGCTGGAGTATTACCCAGTGTTTAAGGTATGAGGAGATTTTCATTCATCAAAAAAGAAATGCAGATAATTCTTGGGCTGTGTCTCTTTCTGATTCCTTGGGACCTTCTTATGGGCATACTGGAAAGGCAAATGGGGTGAGTCATGAAACTAGAAACATGGAGATCCAGTGACTTTTAGAACAGAGTTTCGCACACCAGCTAGTGCCAAAGAGTGACTCAAGTCTTGGTTAGTTCATGATTCTCTGATGCTCCCTGTCGAGACTAAGTATGGCATATTGTACTCCTGTGAGGAACCAGGCAACATATGGAGGTGTGTTGATAGCATTTGTTTTAGAGTAGGGAACTATGATAGATAATGTAGTCCAATTGCCATCCCTGCCTCTGTACTATGCCAAAGTGGGTGACATTTCCTCCACATCTTTAACACAATATTGATAATTAACTCTCAACTCAAAGCTGCAGAGACCAACCAAGAGATTCCTGATTTATTTATCAACTTCTCCCAGTTTCTAACATTACCACAATGAGGATGTACCTGAAGGGTTAAAGCGTGACATGATTTGTGAGAGAACCGCTCTGGCTTCAAATCACCCCCTTTCTACTTCTAGGCAAGGGATTTAACTTTTCTGGATCTTAGCTTTTATAAACTGAGAAAGACTCATAATCTTATGTCACTGAGTGATCAGTAAATTGCTATAAGGATAAAACCCATGTGGTGGTATATGTCACGCCATGAGTTCTGCTTGTGGTCCTCTTGCTATTATCTGAGTAGGAGAAACAAGATGTTTTCAGGATCAAGTTTATATATACATCATGGCATGTAGGATGTTTCAGGAACTCCCAGTGGGAAACTGATCACTGTTGTCCAAAAAATGAAGTGGTTAAAGAGGGAGAATGTGAGATATAAGGAGATTACCTGTACAGGAATTTTTTTTACTATACCACTGTGAGATATACAATTACAAAGATGTTCATGTTTGGGTTTTGATCATACAGTGTTCCAGCATCCATCCCTCCACCAGTGCCCATTTCCCAGCACCAGTGTCCCCTGATTCCCTCCCCCTCTCCCCAGCAGGCACTTTGCCTATTATCTCTCTCTCCCTCCCTCCCTCCCCTCCATCTCTCCCTCCCTCCTCTCTCTCTTTGTCTCTCTCTCTTTTCCTTCTCTTACACATTGTGGCTTGCAATGCATACATTTAGAGGTTATCATGTATATCCCTTTGCCTATATTCAATGCTCATTTTAGACTGGTATGACTATTTCTAACAATTATTTGCACATTCTTATCTTACCTAACTTCTGACTCCCACACATTGTGGTAGATTCCACCCACTGACAAAACCTTCTGATCCATGTTTTGCCTGACTTTGATATTGGTATCATGCTATTTTATTTTTATATCCCACAAATAAATGCAGTCATATATCTGTCCTTTTCCCTCTGCCTAATTTTACTCAGCCTGATCCTCTCTCTCCATGTCCATCCATTTATAGGCAAATTTCATAACTTTGTTTTTTCCTAGCACCTTCATAGTATTCCATAGTGTAGATGTACCACAGTGTCTTTATCCAGTTGTCTGTTCTCAGGCAACCTGGTTGTTTCCAGATTCTGACTATTGTGAATAGTGCTGCGATGAACATAGGAGTGCGGATGGTGTTTCCGCTGTGTGTTTTGGGCTTTCCAGGGTATATTCCCAGGAGTGGTATGTCTGGGTCAAATGGCAGCTCAATTTCTAGATTTTGGATGAATGTCCGTATTGTTTTCCAGCCAACATTCCCACCAACAATGGATAAGAGTCCCTTTCTCCCCTCATCCACCCAGCACTTGTTCTTACTCTTTTGGTTATATTCCAATCTCTGTGGTGTAGGATGATATCTCATTGTTTTGATTTGCATCTCTCTGATGATTAGTGATTATGAGAATTTTTTCATATGCCTTTTTGGAACAGAATTTTTTTGATTTTTTTTTTTTTTTGGTTCACACCCGGCAATGCTCAGGGGTTACTCCAGCTCTGCACTCAGGAAATTACTCCTGGCGGTGGTTGGGGGACCATATGGGATGCTGGGGATCGAACTCAGGTTGGCTGCATGCAAGGCAAATGCCCTACCTTCTGTAGTATCGCTCTGGCCCCAGGAACAGGATATTTTTTAAGAAAACAATGAGGAGTTTGAATGATATTGCAGCTGGCAATACACACAGCCAACCCAAGTTGTATCCTGACATCCCATATGGTCTCCCAAGCACCATCAGGACTAATTCCTGAGCACAAAGCCAAGAGTAAGTCCTGAACATTTCTGTATATGACCCAAAACAAAACAAATGAACAATATAATTAAATATATTTACTTGTCCAAGGACCCCTGGCATTGTGACATAGCCTGTAATCATGCACAAATTAATGGCCTCTGTGAGAAGAGGTTTCATAGGCATTTCGAAGCATGAAACACAGTAAGTTCAAAAAAATACTTCCCTCAGGTTACTCATGACATCTGCTAGGAAAATTGTCTAGAGTTGAATCAGGTAGGTAGACTGTGGGGTCATTGGTGAATGGAGGCTGTTTTTTAGGCAGACACAGGTCTCTTAGAAGAGACATCTTTGGTGACTTAAGACTTAGTTTTTGAATCCCTCAGATTTTCTAGGAATCTTATAAACCATATACCAAAGAGGGTAGTTTAGAGGGTAACACAGATAGCAATGAATTTATGCAGCAAAATAACATGTAGGGAGCATCTACAATGTACCTTTTGAGGCTGTAGGGATATATAGTATACAAAACAGATAAATACTCCTGCTTTCCCTGAGAATATGGCAGGAAAAAGACATAGATCATAGTGGTTATAGAGTGGTCCTTCTGGAAAGATCCATAAGGCTAAGAAGAAAATCCAGAATTAAGCGTGGTAAGACCTAAATACTGTAATACTCTAGGCAAGATTCTACAAGGTAGGAACAGGTTGGGGTAGAGGCCTAGCCATGAGCTGGAACCTATGGAAAGGACGCTGAGGATTCTCAGGTAGGGGTTGTAGTAGGATAAAGTCTAGAAAAGCTGCTTCATTTCTATGTCAAGTGGGAGATTCCAAAATAAATGCTCCTTTTATCACCCCATTTCCTACATTGTATCACACATTTCTACTTATTTCCCTCTGTCTCATTTCAGCCAAAAATAGTGACGTTTGAGTGTCCTGACAAGACTCCCTCCAAGACTGTTCCCCATTCAGGTACATACCTTGAAAACAATGATTTTTACTTATTTTTTGTTTTGTTTTGCATCTATACCTGGTGGTGCTCAGGGTTTACTTCTGGCTCAGTGCTGGGGGTATCACTCCTATGGGATGCCAGAGATCAAACCCTGGTTGGTATGTTTAAGGCAAACATTGTAATATCACTCTATCGCAGGAAAAACAATGCTTAAACTGATCTTAAACCTGGAATCTTCAAACAGGAGCACTTAAGTGCAATCAGGGCTCTCCATACAGTCCAGAAGTAGAGGTTAGACTGTATGAACTTGGGTTTTCCAAGTGCAATAGAATGGCTCCAGATGAAATTTTTATCCCATGCCTGTCCTTAATTCTTTAACTACAATATGATGATAATCTCACTGTTCAGAACTAACTGTTGAATATGAACTGTGCTGAACTCTTCAAAGAATACAGTTGAAACTTGAAGGTGTTAATGGAATTTCCCTTGTGTATAAGTCCCAAGGATATATCCAGAAAATTTGTTATCCAGAAAGCAAGACTACCATTAAGAGGGAATCAAAACCCATATCCTCATGTCACCTTAAGCATAATGTGTAGGGGGTACAGTCACACCAGGTAGCTGGCTCTATACTCCGGAATTACTCCTGGAAATACTTGAGGGATCATGTGGGATGACAGAGAAAGAACCCAGGTCATCTACATCAGGGCAAAAACC